>SNQJ01S0016097.1:70451-99405 GCA_010110895.2 Picea sitchensis
TGGCGAACTCTCGGCCATGCATGGCTGGGAGTTCCAGTTAACTGACAAAAAGCTCTTCGTCCCGACGGAAACTTTCCAGATTTTTTGCTTTGTTAGGTAACCGCGGGCTGTAGTGGGCTAGCCCGCGGTCACTCACGTGCAGTAGAAGTCCAGCAAGCGGTCCAACACGCCCAGTGAGAGGTTAGGGCATGGGTTGCTTGATTTAAGTAGTTTTTTGAGGTTTTGTTTAGCATGGCTTTGGCTAGGAAGAGGCATGAGTTGGCCTGATGCCAGGTAAACATATGTGGTGCATTTTAGGGTTATAACAGCAAGGAATGTCTTCGTTGGCATGAATCTGAGATGGCACATCGCAGAGATACATGTACATGTCTCATTCAAAATCCTATGGGAAAATAGGTACATGAAATCTTATTCTCTCATTTGCGATGAATTCATATCTCAGGTTTATTTCATTATTTTCAAAAAAGAATGCCCAAGACTGTCTGTAGCAGCCAAGAAAATGATTTCAAAAGTAGGCCACTGGTACCTATAGGAAACCACAACTTATATTAGGGTATTCGGGGCCATCGATGCACCACATTTACTCCCCGCTCATGTCCCAGACCGGCTCGTTGTAGGAGAAATTTGTTACCAGACCATCCAACAAGGCTATAATTCCACTTTGGTTAAGGACAAGAAACAAACATTCATACCCTATGGTTTCCATGTAGGGTTTTTCATAGTAAAGGATACTTATTACTACGCAAGATAAACAAGAGGGTTTGAGCCAGCTATAATACAGGTTCCCGACAGGACGATTTCACAAGCATGACTCTAAAGGCCTCGTTCTCTAGCATGTGTCACAAGTCTCTTCCTTTTGGCCATACGCACATGACAAGTTTGAAGATGATATCTTTACAAAATGTGCTCAGGACTGGGAGGAGGTACTATAGAGAAAATATAACCCAAACATGACTAGGTTCAAAGGTATGAGCATGGATGAGCAAGACAAAATGATAGAATACACGTTTCAAGAAGCTCTCAGAGTTAGAGAAGAGAACAAAGAAGCAGAAGCCACAGAGGCACAAAGGAATGGAATTTTTTTATTAGAAGAAGCCCAAAGAGTCATCCAAAAACTACAGAACGATCCTCAACTATTAGAAACTATGAGGATCACCCTGACCGAACCAAGCAACATCAGAGAGGAGATACATGGCTCAGATTCAACCCCACTGGATGAAACCATCGGTCTAGAAAATTCCAAAGTTCCATCACCTTAGGCTAGATTGTCGTTGATCATTCCAACCCAACATGAGATTCCAAGAACACCAGGTGAAATGGGTGTGCCTAATACCCTTTTTGATCTAATTACTATCTATGGCTATGAAGAGAGTTCATAGGTCTCTCTTATAACTCCGATACTAATTATAGAGGAGAAAGAACTAGGGGAAGAATCTACTCCAACCCTCAATGCATCAATTCCAAACCCTCTCCAAGGAAACCATGAGGTCAAGTGTACCTTAGACACTGAACTTCTCGACTTCTCAGGGACCCCGAAAGACAGATCTAGGGATGAGATAGGTTCAGGTGGACAAAAAGAGGAATTGCAACATCCAGAGATCGACACATAACCAATCGATCTCTAAGTAGGTATTGAGTCTGTCATTGTCTCTTCACTTTTTTTCGATACCTCACTAGCCAATGAACACTAGACGAAAGTCGAGTTCTTGGAACATATGGAAGTTTCCCATGTCAAATAAGTATAAGAGATAGTCCTAGAGAAAATACATATGGCAGGAAGCTTGGGAAAAACTCTGACTTGGGGAGACCAACAAATCCCTAAGCCCGTTGATGAGGTCTCCGACATACAAATGATTTCTTATGACAGGAAGATGAAAGCCATCATAATGAGGAACACTAAGAAAAGAAGGCTCACGCTAGATAGCTTGATTCACATCACCATGGAAGAGAAGATGCTCAACAAAGAAAATGCGAAGATATCTGAGCCCATCATAACAGGGATGGATACCATTGATGCCATGCTGGATCAAGCAAAGTGAGATGAAAAGGAACTGGTCACCGCACAAAAGGATCTAGACCATCTGTGGCATCTGGAAAAATATTACCAAGACTCAACTCAGGCCATAATTTTTCTGAAGAGTGAGTTCCAATATACATATGCATAGTTCATGAGCGATAGACATCTATTCACTGCTTGTGTAGCCAATTATCAAGAAGATACCTTTATGGAACTGGAAACCTATAGGGACGTGGAGGGATGGTATGAAAATGCATACCAAGCTGTAGAATGAATCGATTATATCAACGAAGTGAAGAAGGGTCGAGACACGAAGGAGCATGGCATTTGAGTGTTGATGGATAAAAACATATCCCAGATCAGGAAATAAATCGAATACTGGGTAAGTATGGCCCAGGAACCTTAGCGAGAGATATAGAAGAGGTGGGCAGAGTGTGAAAGAAGCTAGGAAAATATCAATCTAGAGATGAAATAAATTTGCCTTCTAGAGTTTGGCTCACCCGAAGACTTTGTTGACTTGCATGACATAGTAAAACGACATGAAGAACAGGACTGAGCATGGGAAGTGGATATTGTGCATGTGGAAAGCATGACACTGGGTCAAATACAATAGTTTATGGAACATTCAATCAAGGCTCATGCAATTCTGCAAATTTTAAGTGCCAAAGTCATCAAATATAGAGAACGAGAAATAGAAGTGAAGGAAACCCTTTCAGCCCCGATGGACCAGCACAGATTCCCGTATGCTAACACATGCACAGATCTCTTCATCAAATGGTCAGAATATGATAAGAGTCATCCACTCTAGTAAAACCACAAGATGATTTCTAGAGAACAAAGAGATCAAGTGCCATGTGGAAATATTTTGTTATACTTAACATGAACTTGTAGCAACTATTTTTAGTTAGTGATTCTTTATAAATAGGGGGATTGACCTTTTAGAAGGGGTCAATGGTTTTAGGGAAAAGACCCTCTTTTTGAGAATTATAAAGAATTATTTCTGAGCAACTTTAATTAAGAAGATCTTTTTAGAACCATAGACAAAATTTTGTTTTTCATCAAAGGTGTTATGTGATTGGATTGAGGAGGAACTACTTCCAACTTTTATTTTAGTAGTTGATGTTGTAACGAGTAAGAGTTTCAAAATCTATTGATAAGCTATATTTTTCAATACTTTAACAATTCTTTTGTTCTTAATGATGAAAAGAGAATTGTTGTGTTAATATGTGATTGATGGTCGAGATAAGGAAACTATTTTTCTCGCACTCATATTATTTCATGTGTATTTTCTTTCAATAATTGTATCTCAGTCACCATTGAAATACCAACAAGTTAACGTATTATTACTAGACTGGTAATAGGTGTGAATATTGTTGTCTAGACGTTAGAGCGTGAGGGTTATCCTAGGCTCAAACTTCTTGAGTAGTTAAGAAGTCCTTATATCATTTGGTTTATACCATCACACCCTAATTTATCAGACTCATCTAATAAAAGAAAAGACAAAAGAGAACGTTTAATCCAAAGGAGGAACTTTCACAAAAATATATCCTGTCAAACACTAAGTAAATCCCATCGATAAATTGGCTAGATTGAAAGATATGGAGAACCATTCTACCCATAAAACGTTGTAGAGTATAATTGGGCCACTAAGGTGGGTTTGATTCCTACTATTGAGTTAAATGGATCTCATACACCTCAATAGAATTGGTGCTAGGAGGGCCTAAAAGAATGAATGGCTAATGACATTTCTTATAATATATTTCGCATTTCCCACAGATTCAAAACAACCCACGTGCATGGATAGTCATTCTCAAGACAACCCACATACAGAGAGTACTCCAAAAATGAGTAACTCACCCCAACACGAGGAAGTGGAACAACTATTCCCTGAAATACCTTACGCTCTTTCCAACGAGGATTTGAACCAGCTCATAAGAATCGCAAGAGCTTACGCTTGACAAATTGGATCGTTACCCTTTGCCCCATTTATTCCTCGTAGAAAACAAGTAAGAAGCCCAACTGTCGATACCATTGACCAGGTTTTTGTTCACACATTAGAAGACGTGATATATTTTTCCCTCACTGAGATCGAACAACCCCTTAATTTGATCCCCGAAACACCAGCTGGTAACTACTCTGATCCTGACGATTTTGAATCTAATGAGGAAGGGTTTAAATTAGATCGCTCAGCTTGAGAATCGGACGACATGGAGGATAATAACGATAAAAATGTAGAAAGGGGAAATCCACCTCAAAATAATCAACCTTGGTTGGCCATAGATGCTCTGGAAATCCTAGTACGGGTACATAACCTCCCTTGAAATCCAGAAAAATTTCTTCCCAAATTTGACCTTGAAACTTCAGGATTTCCTGAAGACCATATTAAAAAGTTCATACTAGCTATAAGACTGATGAACGTATAACATGAGGACGTAGTGTGTGGGATTTTTCCCTACACCTTTGAGAATTCAACCTCGACTTGGTATTTTAACTTACCTGTGGGTCCATAACTAGTTGGACGAAGTTTCAAAAGGATTTCTTAGACAAATTTGCAGAAGAAACCACCGTAGGAAATTTAATGGCTGAAATATTCACCGCGGCCATGAGTTCAAAAGAGAAGGTTAAAGACTTCAATCAACGACTTACCACTATCCTGAAAAAATTTCAACCCAAAGCTAAACCTACTAAGGAGTTACAAATTGAGGTATATGCTAATGCTCTCCCTGCTTCCATTTCCATGTTTATTAAAAGGGCTACCAAACATACCCTATCTAAAAATTTTGAGGAAGACAAAACGTTTGAATTCCAAATGAAGGGATGAAAAGAGGGCTAGGTATCACTAGTTAAGAAGGAAGTTCAACCTCCACCTAGGAGAGGACTTTTGTTGTCTAGACCCCTGAGAAAAAAAACAAATCAAGGTCCTAAAAAGGGAAGTGGGGACATAGAATACCTACAATGGATGATAAAGAAACTATTGAATGAAATCATAGACATGAAAAGAAGTGTTGGGGAAGGAAGCCAAGGTCAAAGTACGTATAAACCCATTTTTAAAAGAAACTCACCTTTCAAAGCGATTGAACCTCCCCCAACCAACTTATACATCGACTTGGATAATGTAGCATCTGACTCTTTTTGTACGTGCCATCAAGATAAAAATTCTGAAATATATTGTCCCCAATGGGCGCACGCTATGAATTTAATGGCCAATCGATTCCTGGATGAATTTTCTCTTACCAAACAATCAAGTGGCTCAGCGGTGAACATCATCGACTAGGAGGAAGTTAAGCCGTTGGAAGAAACAACCATGTTTTTGTGGGATATTGACTTGCTGATGCCTCTTGATGATGTATTTGAAGTTCAGGAACCACCCACTGAAGTTTTGGAGGTGCAAACACGAAGTAAGGGTCAACCGGTCTCAAATGATCTCATCACTGCCTAATCCTCAAGAGGAAAACAAATACCCGATCACATGAAAGAACCTTTTGTCTCTCAAAGAAATCCTATAAATACACACACACGAGAGTCACCCAAGATGGACTAAAACATAGTAAAAGACTTAAATAAGTTGAAGGCTAATGTGTCGGTCATGGATATGTGCAGAATTCCCCAGAAAAATGATTTTATGTTACAGGCCTTAAAGTCAGTAGAATCCCCTATCACAAGCACTGATCTAGGTGTGCTCCCATCTCCCACAGATTTAAAGAATAAACCAAATGTGAACTCTTTCTATTTATACAAAAAAGGAAATCCTTTTGTCCCACCTTTCCTTTTAATGTTTGAGGTATTCAACAAAAACCTGCATAATTGTTTAGTCAATTTAGGGGCATCCTCCAATGTCATGCCATTGTCCATCTGCAACAAATTGAATGCAATCCCGCTCAAAAGTGATAAACACATTATAAAACTAGAAAAAACACAGGTAAGATTTATTGGGGAACTTAAGGATGTCATGATCAGAATGGATACACACCCGAAATTTGTTCAAGTAATTGACATAATTGTAGTAGATATCCCAGAATCTTGTGGACTACTACTTAGCTGAGATTGGTTCGAGAAACTGAATGGATACTTTAGCATGGAATGGGTGCACCTCTAGTTTCCACTAAAGGGACATATTAACATGATTAGGATTGATAGGGAAATATATCTCAAACATACTATCACCAATTTAGAAGCCTTTAATGAACCCTTGTCAACATATTTTCCTGTGCTAGGAAACTACTCCTACGATTCTGATTTCGACAATTTCACTCCTCTCTCCTTTGATGTACCTCTCACTCAAAACTCCGAAATGAATTTTCAAGCGAATCTAATGGAAACAAAAGAAGAAATCATCTTCTGTTAGGAACCTTTGTTGGAAACAACAAATAAGGTATATATAGATGAGAAAATAACCAGGCTTGAAGAAGTTGCTAATTTTTTCTCACAAGTTTGGATGTTGTACTTTGATGGGTCTAAATCACAAGAAGGGTTAGGAGCAAGATGTATCCTCACTGACTCAAAGGGGAAGTGAAATTTCTTGTCGTGCAGACTAGAATTTGAATGCTCCAATAACACTGTTGAGTATGAAGTTGTAGTTCAAGGACTGAAGAAAGCCATATACTTAAACATTAAAGAACTAAAAAATTTTGGGGACTCTGAAATTATTGTAAGGCAAGTGAAGAATACTATCCATTGCAATTCACCCCATTTGAGGAATTACCAACAAGAGGTGCATAGAATAATATAACATTTTGAGGCCTTTGATATTACTGTTGTTCCCAGGACAAAGAATACTCTTGATGATTCCCTAGCCACTGCAGCCTTGAGGTTATCCCCTTTATAAGATTATGAAGCCTCCAGGTTCATTGTGGAACTACTCTACAAACCATGAGTACCCAACAATATTTCTGATTGGAAGGTTTTTGAAGGAGATGAACATATTGTAGATTTTCTAACTAATCAAGAGAATTTTAAATATTTGGCTATTGATGATGAGGTATTCCAAGATCAATTGGTAGAAAGCAATTTCTACGAACTGAAGAATGAAACATATCACTCTAATAATAAACCAAGGTTTAACATGATACTGAAAGGGGTATCCAATTTGGAGAACATGTTCAACTTGAGGGAAAGATTTAAAGGGTCAAGGAACACTAAGATAGGGAGTTCATGTCCCATATATGAGACTATAAATCGAGGAACCCCAGAAAACCCTAAGAATGTAAATATAGGTAAAAAAGTGTCTAAAGAAGACAAGAAAGATTATCTCAAACTTTTTAGAGAATATCAAGATGTCTTTGCATGGTCCTATCGAGAATTAAAAACTTATGACACTCACATTATCCAACACACAAACCCATTAAAATATGGAGTAAAACCCTTTCAACAAAAGCTCAGGAAGTACCATCCATCTCTGGAACACCTGATATACCAAGAGATAAAGAAGTTGTTAGATGCTAAGATTATTTTACAGATCAAACATTCTTCCCGGGTAGCAAATTTGGTTCCTGTCAAAAAAAAGTCTGGGGAGATTCACCTGTGTGTAGATTTCAGAAACCTTAACAGAGCATCAGAAAAGGATAACTACCCAGTCCCACCCATGGAATAGGTCTTGTAGACTGTGTCTGGTTCTAAATTTTTTTCCCTTCTACATGGTTTCTCAAGTTATAACCATCTCCTAGTTTCAGAGGAAGATCGATTGAATACTACCTTCCGAACCAAGTGGGGAATTTTTTATTATAAACACATGCCCTTTGGATTGATTAATTTAGGCGAAGACTTCCAAAGGGCCATGGACATAGATTTTTGGGGATTGATTAACAAATGTGTAGTAGTATATTTGGATGATGTGACTGTGTATTCAAAGAACAAAGAAGACCACATCCAACATCTCACCCAAATTTTTGAAAGGTGTAGGAAATATGGAATAGCTTTAAACCCTAAGAAAACTATCTTTGGTGTCAATGAAGGGAAACTACTAGGACATATTATATCTCAAGTAGGAATTTGTATATATCCCGAACGAATAAAGACAATATCTTAGCTTCCCTTGCCCCATAACAAAAAGGCTATGCAATCCTTCTTTGGGAAAATTAATTTTGTGCGAAAGTTCATGCCCGATTTCCCTGAAACTGTCAAAACCTTACAAAACATGATTCGTAAGAATGTAGATTTTAAGTGGGATGACGATCGAAAAAATTATTTCAACAATATCAAGACTACAATATCTCAAGATCAGGTGCTGCGAAGTCCCGACTTTAGTAAATATTTCTTCCTCTATACTTTAGCCTCTAACCAATCCTTAGCTGCAGTATTGACCCAGAAGGATGATGATAAAAATGAGACTATGGTATCATTTATGAGCACCAATCTCCAAGGATCCAAATTGAACTACCCTTCTATAGACAAACAAGCTTATGTGGTGTAAAAAGAAGTAAAACATTTCAGATCTTACATCCTAAAAAATCACACCAAAGTCATCATGCCTCATCCCGCAGCTTGATCCATATTCACTCAATAGGAGATGGGGGAGAGAAGGGGAAATTGGATGGAAGTTGTCCAAGAATTTGATCTAGATATAAAACCTGCCAAATTAGTAAAGGGACAAGGATTGTGTAAACTGGTTGTATAAGCCCAAGATCGAATAAATAAAGACCTCGGGTGGGAGAATGAATTAGCATTATGTTCTAGTGAAGCTTTATACATTCCCCCAGGGAAAGAATCTTGGTATGGAAAATTGATCTACCTCATGCATCATGGGACTTTCCCAAAAAACCTAAGCCCTAAGGAAAGGAGAGCTATTATGATAAAATCTATGTGATATCGCCTCGTAAATTTAATACTTTTCCGAATAAATTATTATGGAGTAATCTTGAGATGTATTGAACGTGAAGATGCAGAAAAGGTTCTGAGGGAGATCCATGATGGTCCTCTAGGTGGACACTTTACAGGAAATACCACATTTCACAAAATATTAAGAGTCAGTTATTACTGGCATACTCTATTTAGGGACGCTCATACATACACTAGGAACTGTAAATCTTGTCAAATGAGAGCTGGTAGAGAAAAAAGAGCAATTGTCCCACTCCAACCAGTGACCATATCCAGACGATTCGAGAAATTGGGGTTAGACGTCATAGGGAATATTACCCCGAGTTCTTCAAAACAACATAAATACATACTGACTGCTATGGATTGTTTTATGAAATGGGAAGAGGCCATCCCTCTGACTCACATGAATGAAAAGGTTGTAATCCAATTCATAGAATAAAAGTTGATCCCAAGGTTTGGGATGCCTTCCATTCTCGTTTTTGACAATGTTTCTTACTTTTATTCTACTCTATTAATGAAGTTTTCTCTAGACAAAGAAATCATAATAAGATACTCTGCAAACTACTATCCACAAGGAAATGGGGTGGTAATCAACTAATAAGAACCTAGTGAGGATCTTGAAGAAAATAGTCGTAGACAATCAGAGGAATTGGCATATCTCACTTCATAATGTCTTATGCGTAGATAGAGTAACACCCTAGGAAGCTAAAGGAAACTCTCCATACTTTTTGCTATACGGACAAGAAGCTATTCTCCCAAATGGGTTATATATTTCGCCACTTCATCTTGCTCAAGGTTCAATAGGACAACCCTCATCAGTTATTCAACAAGGAATTGATACCCAACTCCTCATGCTTGGAGAGGAAATCGAGAAACAAAAATCTAAGTTTGTTTCTCATCAACAGATAGTTAAAAGATGGTTTGACAAGAATAAGGTCAAAGAGAAGAATTTTGAAGTAGGAGACTTAGTCTTGAAATGGGATAGAGCAAACAAACCTAAGGGAAAACATTCGAAGTTTCAAAATCTATGGCTCGTACCTTTCCATGTATTCGAGAAAATTGGGGTAGGCACGTATCGGTTGAAAAATATGAGGGGGGAACCTGACGCCCTCCCAGTGAATGGCCAAGCCCTTAAACAATATTTCTGTTAAAAAAATGTTTTTTTCATGTTACATTATGATTAGGATAAATGTGTAGGTTTAGGGTAGACTGATTGCAGAGTCCTTTTTATTTATGTCTTTTATTTTGCTTGGTATTTTCTTGTAATAAAGTTGTGTTCTGTAAAACATTGGCCGACATTAATAAATATGGTATAGCAAACTATGATGCTAACTTACGCTTACGTGCAACATAGGAAATGATGGGAAATTACAAGTTTATTCAAGGAGATATATATCTTGTCTTTAAAAAACAAATGACCTTGGTAAGTGATGAAGTGTTCACCTGGTGGTATGGTAAATCCCAAAGAGAAATATGGAAAGTTGGAAAGGATCCCATGTACCTCTAGACATAGCTAGGAAGAATTTCACATTAACTATTTCATCTTACAGATAACAAACGTCCTCCTCTCTGAATCGCTTAGGGAATTTTCGCCAGAAATAAATCAATTATATTAAATGAGTGAAATTTAGAGAGGGTATGAAGATAACTCCGCAGGGGCTATGGATGCTTGTTGGCAGCAGAGCAAGGTCTGTGATATGGGGGTGAATTCGTCAGGGATATGGACGCTCACTAAAAGTAGAGAAACACCATAGCAAGTGAATACTGGTAACTAAAATGGCCTCAAGCCAGTGAATGCCTTAAATAGATATTTTCAAAGAGGGGTGTGGGTCACAGTCTAGAGGAACAAAGGTGGGGTAAAGGATAAATTCCATAGGCGGACCTGGATTCACGAACCCGAGAAATTGGATACACATGGATAGGAAATACTCTGATAAAAGTGAATCTAGTTAGTTTCTCAATCAGCTTCTGCATGAGCTAAGCTGGAAGGGAGAAGAGATTTTTCTTTCACCCAGAGAATCACCATTTGTTGAGCGCTCAACACACCCTAAAATCTTTCATGAAACTTTTTCTCTTTTAGGTACCACTTGTTTTCTTTTGTCCTTCTTTATGAATTGAGTCAGTTGTGTAGCCATAGTTAAGTGTGTTTCCATGTCTCATCATCGATCAAGATTGGATTTATTTGGGCCTATCATAGTGAAACCTTTCTATATAAAAAAGAACTTGACATTTTAACTAAGGATCCGCATCTAAAGTTGTGACCCACATGCTTATGTTCGGCCTCGAAAAAATATGAGAAAGTAAAATGACCACATACTAACAATAATCGTAGATTGTCGATGTATCATCGACATCGGTAAAAAACATAGTAGATTTGCACCGGTTGTTCGCAAAGAAGATTCAGGAAACGATCAATTTCCCATTAGTGTCGGTGAAATATGAGAGGGATAAACATTGACATGGGCCATTATGAACCTCCGATAGCCGATTACTGATAAATTTTTTCGGGGTTAGTGAAATCTCAAAGATTTAAATCATGTCAATTTTCGCATTGACACATCGTTGATCACCCATCCCCGATGCATTTTCGGCATCGAAAAGTTTAGAGGGGGTAATCCGAGAACACTTGTTTAACCTTATCATCGATCGTTGATCCTTGATACTTTTTCGACATCGGTAGGGTAGGACCTATTTTTTAAAACAATTATCTAATGAAAATCCCCGATTCCTAATAACGTTGTTAAACAAAGAAGCCAATCTCAAATGCCACATGTATTTTCCACGTAGGCATTTCGTACGAACTAGTTTAATTTCGAGTCACCTTAGGTTTCCCCATGTCCTAGTCACACTTCCAAGCCAACATTTCCACATCAGTGTTGTACGCCAATATGGATCGGCATCAGATTTTTTTCCAAGATATATCAACACACATCGTCTAAAGAAAAGTATTGACTCCTGATCCACCCGTTAAATTAGTGGAACGATGGGACATTTTCAACACAAAATAAGATCAGATTCTTCCATTTAATAGGCCAATTAATGTTTCACTCTGCATACATTGCTATCCTGTGTGCCGATCAAACAACGAGAATTTGAAATATTCGATGAACCACATTATAGCATGTGCCTGTGTCTCCAACCTACGACTGCATTCAAATCTCAAGCATATTGTTGATCTGACGGCAGATTTTGTAGAACCGTGAATAAAAAATGTGACAAGGTAAGTATTATCTTTGTTTAATTAAATAAGATAGTTTTGAACCCCAACATTTTGCACACAAGTTTCTCATTTCCAGAGAAGTTGAAGAAGCAAAGAGAGAGTCTCAATAGTTGTGCTTGATTCTCATAATTTCAAAACCAGGTTAAGCTAGTGCGAAGAAAAGGTATGTGATAATTTTATCATTTAAGCAGTCTTATTTTTATGTATCAACATTTTATTTGCAACATGGGTGTCTAACATTGTTATCTATGCAGGAAAAAAATGCCTCCAAGTAAGCCAACGACTATATGCTCGCCAAGGGAATCAAAATTGAAGGAAGAAGAGGTCGATGAAGGGTCTTCTCCTGGCACTGGGAGGCAATTGGAATTTTCTCCCAGAGAAGAACCGGTCATCAAAACATTGAATAAGAAGGAATTTTCTTAGCCCCCTTATTTTGGTGATATAGAAGAAACCACAGGATCAAAGATAATGCTCCCACAATGAGGAAATTTGTTCAACAGAATTAACTGAGAATATTACCTAGAGTTTATCCCCCACAATGATGCAGATGTAAGGGCACTCGATGACCAGGTTTTTTCGAATATCTGGCGATTGTGCTTGCATATGCTAACCTGTTGAACCCCAGTATTTCCCAGCATTGAGACTCTGGGTTGGATAATTTATCATACAGACTTGCATAAGTGCCTAATCAATGATGAGAATGGCGGATGTGTCAAATTTTTTCTCCTGATAGAGGTCCAAAAATATTACAAGATCAGGGACCCAGAGGAACAATTGAACACATAAATTTTCATGTTGACGTTCTATGAATTCCATGACACCAGCCGATTAATGGCCTCTTGGTGGAAGGAGGACAAGAAATTCACAAACTACAGAAACCGATGGTACGGGAAAACAAATCTAAAGGAGCCATATATCTAATTAATGGCTCTAATTTTTTGATTGTACGGGGAAAAAGATTGCACTAAGTTGTCGGAGGCATGGATGCCACTGACATACACTGTGGCTATTTCTGGGAGTAGTTTCAACTGGGGAGAAATCATCTCCAATATATTGCAAGCTTAGACACCAAAGGAGGGAGAAGCACCCTCTTTTCACATGGCTTCATATCTTCTAGACGTGATATGCGCAAGGAATTCCTTCGCCGACATGAATCTAAGTTGGCATGTCACATATCTACGTGTACATGTCTACTTCAACATACTATGGGAAAACAGGTACAAGAAATCTTATTCTCTCATTTATGATGAATTAATAGCTCGGGTTGCCCAAGACTGTCTTTAGCAGCCAAGAAAATGTTTTCAAAAGTAGGCCAGTGGTACCTAGAAGAAACCAAAACTTATATTAGGGTATTCGCAGCCACCAACCCACCACATTTACTCCCCTCTCACATTCCAGACCGGCTTGTTGTATAATAAATCTATTACCAGACCATCTTGCACGGCTATAATGCCTCTTTGGTTAAGGACAAGAAATGAGCGCTCATACTCTATGGTTTCCATGTAGGGTTTTTCATAGTAAAGGATATTGCACAAGCTAAACAAGAGGGTTTTATCTATTTGGAATATAGGTTCTTGACATGCTTATTTTGCAAGCATGAACCTAAAGGCCTAGTTCTCCATCATGTGTCACAAGTATCTTCCTGGTGGCCATATGCACATGAAAAGTTTGAAGATGAGATCTTTACAGAATGTGCACAGGATTGGGAGGAGGTACTATAGAGAAAATATAACCCAAAAATGACTAGATTCAAAGCTATGAGTATGGATTAGAAAGTAGAAACAATAGAAAAAATGGCTCAAGAATCTCTCAGGGTTAGAGAAGAGAATAGAGCAGCAAAAGCCACAAAGCCACAAAGGAGGGGAATGTTGTTATTAGAAGAAGACCAAAGAGTCATATAGTATATAGAGAATGATCCTCAACTATTAGAAACTATGAGGATCACCCTAGCCGACCCAAGAAATGTCAGAGAGGAGCTAAATGGCTCAGAGTCAACCCCACTGGAGGAAACCGTTGGTCTGGAAAATCCCAGAGTTCCATCACCAAAGGCTAGATCGTCGGTAACCATTCCAACCCAACATGAGATTCCAAGAACACCAAGTGAAATAGGTGTGCCTAATACCCTTTTTGATGTAATTACTATCTATGATGATGAAGAGAGTTCATAGGTCTCTCTTATAACTCCGATACCAATTATAGAGGAGAAAGAACTAGGGGGAGCATCTGCTCCAACCCCGGATGCATCAATTCCAAACCCTATGCAAGGAGACCATGAGGTTGAGAGTACCTTAAACACTGAACTTCTCGACCTATCGGGGACCTAGAAAGACAACTCCATGGATGATCTAGGTTCAGGTGGACAAAAAGGGGAATTGCAACAGCCAGAGATCAACACCTCAATAGCCGATCACCAAGTAAGTATTTATCCTATCATTGTCTCTTCAATTTTGTTCGATACCTCACCAATCAATGAACACCAGACACAGTTCGAGCCATTAGAACATATGATAGTTTCCCCTATCAAATAAGTACAAGAGTCAATCCTAGAGAAAATACATACAACAAGAAGATTGGGAAACACTCTGACTTGGGGAGACCAATAAATTCTTGAGCATGTTGATAAGGTTGCTCATATATAGGCTATTTCTTATGGCAGGAAGAGGAAATCCATCATGAGGAGGACCACTAAGAAAAGAAGGTTCATGCTGGATAGCTCGATTCTCATCACCATGAAAGAGAAGTTGCTCAACACAAAAAGCGCAAAGACATCTAAGATCATCGGAACAAGGATGGCTATCATTGATGCCATGGTGGATGAAGAAAAGTGAGATGAAAAGGACTTGGATGCCGCACAAAATGAGCTAGATCATCTCAACCATCTGGTAAAATATTACCAAGACTCAACGCAGGCCACAATTTTTCTGAAGAGTGAGTTCCAAGATGCATATGAAAAGTTCACGAGAGAAATACATCTCTTCAATGCATGTGTAGTCAATTATCAAGAAGATACCCTAATGGAACTGGAAACCTATAAGGACGTGGATAGATGGTATGAAAATGCATACCAATATATAGAACAAATCGATTACATCAATGCAGTGCAAAAGGGCCAAGACACAGAGGAGCATGGCATTCAAGTGTTGATGGAGAGCAGCATCTCTCAGATCAGGAAGGCATCTTGAATACTGGGCAAGTATGGCCCAAGAACCTTAGTGAGAGATATACAAGAGGTGGGCTGAGTGCGAAAGAAGTTGGGAAAATATCAATCGAGAGATGAAATATATTGGCCTCCGAGAGTTTGGCTCACCTGAAGACTTTGTTCACTTGCATGACATAGTCAAACTACATGAAGAATATGACTCAGCATGGGAAGTGGAGATCGCGCAGGTGGCAAGGATGACACCGGGTCAAATACAAAAGTTTATGGAACAATCAATCAAGGCTTGTGTAGTTCTGCAGCGTTTAAGTGCCAAAGTCATCAAATATAGAGAACGAGCAATAGAAGTGAAGGAAACCCTTTCAACCCTGATGGACCAACACATATCTCTGTATAATAACACATGTGAGGATCTCTTCATCAAGTGGTCAGAATACGAGAAGAGTCATACACTCTAGTAAAACCATGAGATGATTTCCAGAGAACAAAGAGATCAAGCGTAATGTGGCAATATTTTGTTTTACTTAACACAAACTTGTAGCAACTATTTTTAGTTAGTGATTCTTTATAAAAAGGGGGATTGACCTTTTAGAAGGGGTCGATGGTTTTGGGGAAAATACCCTCTTTTTTAGAATTGTAAAGAATTATTTCTGAGCAACTTTAATTAAGAAGTTATTTTTAGAACCAGTGAAAACATTTTCTTTTTCATCAAAGGCGTTACGTGATTGGATTGAGGAGCAACTACTTCCAACTTTTATTTCAGTAGTTGTTATTGTAATGAGTAAGAGTTTCTGAATCTATTGATAAGTTATATTTTTCAATACTTTAATAGTTCTTTTGTTCTAAATGATGAAAAGTGAATCGTTGTGTTAATATGTGATTGATGGTAGAGCTAAGGAAACTATTTTTCTTGCACTCATCTTATTGAATGCATATTTTCTTTCAATAATTGTATCTCAGTCATTATTGAAATACCAACAAGTTAATGTATTATTACTAGACTTGTAATAGGAGTGAATATCATTATCTACACACTAGAGCATGAGGGTTATCCCAGGTTAAGCCTTCCTCAGTAGTTAAGAATCCCTTCTATCAGTTGGTGTATACCATCACACCTTACTTTATTAGACTTATCTAATAAAACAAAAAACAAAAGAGAATGTTTAATATGAAGGAGGAACTTTCACAAAAAGATATCCTATCAATCACTAAGTAAATCCCATCAATAAATTGGCTATATCAAAAGATCTGGAGAAAACTTCCACCCATCAAACGTTGCAAAGTCTAATTGGGCCTCTAAGGCGGGTTTGGTTCCTACTGTTGAGTTAAAGGGATCTGAAACCCCTTAACACCAGGTATGGGAATTATGAATTTCTAGTGGTTCCATTTGGACTGTCCAATGCACCAGTTGTCTTTATGTGCTTAATGAATGGCATATTCAGAAATTACTTGGATAAGTTTGTCATAGTATTCTTGGACGACATAATTGTCTATTCTAAGTTAGAGGAAGAGCATGAACATCACCTAATATTGGTATTCCAAATGATGAGGGAACATCAATTGTATGCCAAGCTTAGTAAGTGTTATTTTTATCAAGAGCATATCCATTACTTGAGACACACTATTTCAAAACATGGTAAAACAATATACTGAAAGAATATTGAAGCCATTAGAGGATGGCCAACACCCAATTTGTTTTTTAGAATTCATATCTTTTATGGGGTTAGCTAGTTACTACAGAAGATTTATAGCAAGTTTCTCTAAGATTTCTCATCCCATCACTTCTTTGCAAAAGAAGGGAGTTAAATTTGAATGGACATCTAAGTGTGAACAAAACTTTAATCTGTTGAAAGAATTGCTTACTAGTGCACCTGTTCTAAATATTTTTGACCCAAATCAAAGTTTTGTGGTATGTAAAGATGCATGTAAGGAAGGGCTTCATGGAGTCCTCACTCAAAATGGACATGTAATTGGTTATGAGTCTATAAATATTAAATAAAATTAGAGGAACTATGCTACACATGACTTGGAACTTGCTACCATTGTTCATGCATTGAAACTGTAGAGGCATTATCTCAAGGGAAAGAGATTTGAATTAAGAAAAGACCACAGTGGTTTGAAGTATCTTTTTGAACAACCAACTTTTAATGCCTGGAAAATAATATGGCTAGAATTTTTAAGTGAATGCGAATTAGATATCAAGCATATCAAAGGAAAGGAAAATAAATTGGATGATGCACTTAGTAGAAGAATACATCTCGTGCATGCTACAACTGTTAGTATGCATCAATTAGATTTAAAGAGAAATTTTTTATATGATGTTGTCACATATCAACATTACCTACAGGTAAAAGAAAGCTTACAACAAAAAATGAAAGAGTATGAGATGAAGGAAGATGGATTAATTATGCACAAAAACATAATTTATGTTCCTAGTTCCGGAGAACTCAGGAATTTGGTATTAACGGAAATGCATAATGTTCCATATGTTGGACATCCTGGTTACCAGAAAACAATTGCAATAGTAAGAAGACAATTCTTTTGGAAAGGAATGAAGAGGGATGTTGTTGATTACATCACCATATGTATGGAATGTTAGATATTGAAGGTTGAGCATAAGCACCCAACGGTTTTACTACAACTCTTACCAATTCCATAGAAGAAATGGGAAGTGGTAACCATTGACTTTATAACAAAATTTCCCAATAAAAAAATACAACATGATCAATCATGGTAGTGTTTGATAAATTGAAAAAGGATCCTCATTATGTTCCTGTGAAAATGACTCATACAAAAACTAATATTGCATAAATTTTCATGAGGGAGATTGGTAGGTTGCATCAGATACCTAGGACAGTTGTCTCGAACATAGACACAGAGTTTACTTCAAATTTATGGAGGGGATTATTTAAAGGATTTGGTACAAATATGAACTTTAACAAAACATACCATCCACAGTCAGATGGGCAGACAAAGAGAGTCAACCAAATAATTGAAGACATGTTAAGAATGTATGTGATGGATAAGCCATCTAAGTGATAAGATTACTTGCACTTGGTTGAGTTTTTCTATAATAATGGGTATCAATATTCATTGATAATGAGCCCATTTGAATCTTTGTATGGAAGGAAATGCATTACTCCAGTGAGTTGGGACAACCCAACAGATAGAGTGGTACATGGGCCAAAATTGCTCAAGGATATGGAAGACTAAATGGTTAGAATTAAGAAGAATTTAAAGGCAACTGAAGATAGACAAAAATTTTATGCAGATAAGAACATCAAATCTAGAGAATTTAAAGTGGGGGAGCATGTGTTTTTAAAAGTGAATCCAAAGAAGAGATCTTTGAAGTTGGGCAGTTTTACAAAGATGGTAGCCATATTCTGTGGTCCCTTTGAGATATTGGATAGAATAGGGCTAGTTGCATACATTACATGATTGCATTGCCTGCTTCCATGAATGTGCATAATGTATTTCATGTCCCTTTGCGAAAAACACATGTACATGACCCTAACCATGTTATTGATTGGCATTTGATTCAAGTAGATACCAAGGGAGAATTTTAGGTCCAACCAATGCGAATATTGGACATGCTAGGATATTTAGACACTTAGGAGTTAGTTAAGATCTACTTAGTATAATGTGTCGTTAGGTAAAAGTGTGTTTCTTAGTGTGTTTCTTTAGTATGCATTAGTATGCATTTGTAGTTAGGAAATCTAACGGTCCTGATATGTTCCCGACATAGAGTGATCCGACGGTTCATACTCTCCTCAATCTTAATGACCATTGATCTATGGATTAAAACCCGATTGGTCCTTGATATATATTTAAAGATCATGGAGGTTTATTTGCCGATGATCGATTGTGGGAAAATCTCTTGTAAAATCTCTATGTAATCTATTTATTTTGCATTAATAAACTGCTCCAAGTGGTCGCGTTGCCTGGGGCAGTGTATGTTTCCCTGTAGGGGTTTTACCACATGAAAACATTGGTGTGTTGATATTTGATCTGGTTATGTGAGTGGTTACTGAAGGTGTTCATCCTCTGTTGGAATACCTATGTTGTTGAACATGGTATCAGAGCCTGTTTGAAGACCCTTTCTTGTTGTAGATTGAGATCGTGAAGCCGAGTTTCCTCATATCCATTTTATGTCATTTCAATATATTTTTGGGTTGAGAAGACTGTTCCATTGTTTCTAGAGCGCTCATTTCATTTAGGAAGAAACTAGGTTAAAGAGAGCTAGAATAAGCAGATGAGGACTCTGTAGTATAATGAAAAAGAAAGGGGAGAAGGAAGATGCTTCAGTCAAGAGAAGGAAGGGTTAAATAGGGTTTTAGAGTTGATTATGTCTAGGGTCACTCACTGGTGCTCTTAGTTAGGTGGATCCTTTCCTCTCAAACTTATTCCCTTTCCATCACTGTAAAAATATAAGTCCTCTAAGAAATATATAATCAAGGGAAATCAAACAATATTGAACTTGGCCTTGGATTTTTCCTCCAAGTTTGCCAAGATGGTCAAAGAATATACATCTCTCTCCATCCTATTTGATTCATATAAAATGGATTAGTTCATTTTTTTGGATGGCATCGATTAAAATATGTAGGTTTAATACCTCTTATCAAAACTCTTATACTTGCATCAATTGATCTCCACAACTTGGAATCCCAAATCCAGGAAAAGGATTTCATTTATCTATATGAGAAAATTTTCTTCATTATGGATTTAAACATAGCCAAAGATAAAGGCATTATCTTCAAATCAGGCATATGGTTCTAGGGTAAGGAAGGATTATGCATGAAGCCTTGGTTCCCAACATTTGACCCAACCATAGATTCTCTTTCATCTACTCCAATCTAGGTAAGGATCATTAACCTTCTACTTTAGTTTTGGGTCTATGATTCCCTAAGGTACATAATAAATTCCATCATAAATCCCACTTTCAAAGTATAGAGATGTAAATGTGCCATATTAGTATATATCCTAACATTTGCATCAATATATTTTGACAAAGTATTTTTGGCCAAGATCAATATGATAAAACAATACTACACCTAGACACAACCTGTTAGTTATGGATAGGTATTTTTTCAATGACATGGCAAGATTTCTTTGAAACTAGACATATTTCAACTCCATGTGGTAAGATAAGCAAAGAAGGTTTCCTTATTAAGAGATCTCATGGAGACCCATATGGATAACAGGGGAAACAAAGGAACACCATCTCATTAGAAAGGAAATTATTTTATATCCCAACCATCCACAACTAAATAACCCTTTAAAAACCTTAACTTCACATCGAGATTAAGGAAAAGTCCACAATGTAATTGCATCTTATGAATCCACGATACTATCTTGGGAAGAGGTGAAATCTAGGTCACTAGAAAGAGAAGAGAAGTAGTTCTTGAGCCAAGATGATTCCAAGAATTATGTGAAACATATAATCCCCCCTCACACTCCAATCTCTATTAATGTGTCTTCCCATCAACCTTGATCAATAGGATTGAGTGGATGGGGAATATGGGCAATTGAGATGGAGGAAAAGGATGAGGCCAAACAATTAATGTTTTGCAGATTAAGAGCATCTAGTAGAAGAATAATACTCTAGAAGTGAAACCAAGTTTGAGATAGAGGAAGAAGCATCAAATACATATGAATATGCCATGCCCTTCCAATACTAGGAGGACCACAGCAGGAAGAGGAAATCCATCATGAGGAGGACCACTAAGAAAAGAAGGTTCATGCTGGATAGCTCGATTCTCATCACCATGAAAGAGAATTTGCTCAACACATAAAGTGAAAAGACATTTGAGCTCATCGGAACAAGGATGGATATCACTGATGCCACGGTGGATGAAGAAAAGTCAGATGAAAAGGACTTGTTCATCGCACAGAAGGAGCCAGATCATCTGAACCATCTGGTAAAATATTACCAAGACTCAACGCAGGCCACAATTTTTCTGAAGAGTGAGTTCCAAGATGCATATGAAAAGTTCACGAGAGAAATACATCTCTTCAATGCATGTGTAGTCAATTATCAAGAAGAGACCCTTATGGAACTGGAAACCTGTAAGGACGTGGATAGATGGTATGAAAATGCATACCAATATATAGAACGAATCGATTACATCAACACAATGCAGAAGGGTTGAGACACAGAGGAGCATGGCATTCAAGTGTTGATGGATAACAACATCTCCCGGATCAGGAAGGCATCTTGAATATTGGGTAAGTATGGCCCAGAAACCTCAGTGAGAGATACACAAGAGGTGGGCTGAGTGCAAAAGAAGTTGGGAAAATATCAATCAAGAGATGAAATACATTGGCCTCCTAGATTTCGGCTCACCTGAAGACTTTGTCGACTTGCATGACATAGTCAAACTACATGAAGAACATGACTCAGCATGGGAAGTGGAGATCGCGTAGGTGGCAAGCATGACACCGGGTCAAATACAAAAGTTTATGGAACATCCAATCAAGGTTTGTGCAGTTCTACAGTGTTTAAGTGGCAAAGTGATCAAATATAGAGAACGAGCAATAGAAGTGAAGGAAACCCTTTCAACCCCGATGGACCAACACAGATTCCTGTATAATAACACATGCGAGGATCTCTTCATCAAGTGGTCAGAATACGAGAAGAGTCATCCACTCTAGTAAAACCATGAGATGATTTCCAGAGAACAAGGAGATCAAGCGCAATGTGGCAATATTTTTTTTTACTTAACACAAACTTGTAGCAACTATTTTTAGTTAGTGATTCTTTATAAATAGGGGGATTGACCTTTTAGAAGGGGTCGATGGTTTTGGGGAAAAGAACCTCCTTTTTAGAATTGTAAAGAATTATTTCTGAGCAACTTTAATTAAGAATTTCTTTTTAGAACTAGTGAAAACATTTTGTTTTTCATCAAAGGCGTGATGTGAGTGGATTGAGGAGGAACTACTTCCAACTTTTATTTCAGTAGTTGTTATTGTAATGAGTAAGAGTTTCTGAATCTATTGATAAGCTATATTTTTCAATACTTTAATAGTTCTTTTGTTCTAAATGATGAAAAGCGAATCGTTGTGTTAATATGTGATTGATGGTATAGCTAAGGAAACTATTTTTCTTGCACTCATCTTATTGAATGCGTATTTTCTTTCAATAATTGTATCTCAGTCATTATTGAAATACCAACAAGTTAACGTATTATTACTAGACTTGTAATAGGAGTGAATATCATTGTCTGCACACTAGAGCACGAGGGTTATCCTAGGCTCAACCTTCTTCAGTAGTTAAGAATCCCTTCTATTAGTTGGTTTATACTATCACACCTTACTTTATTAGACATATCTAATAAAACAAAAGATCAAAGAGAACGTTTAATCTGAAGGAGGAACTTTCACAAAAAGATATCCTGTCAATCACTAAGTAAATCCCATCGATAAATTGGCTATATCGAAAGATCTAGAGAAAACTTCCACCCATCAAACGTTGCAGAGTCTAATTGGGCCTCTAAGGTGGGTTTGGTTCCTACTGTTGAGTTAAAGGGATCTCAAACCCCTCAACACCAGGTATGGGAATTATGAATTTGTAGTGGTTCCATTTGGACTGTCCAATGCACCAGTTTTCTTTATGTGCTTAATGAATGGCATATTCAGAAATTACTTGGATAAGTTTGTCAGAGTATTCATGGACGACATAATTTTCTATTCTAAGTCAAAGGAAGAGCATGAACATCACCTAATATTGGTATTGCAAATAATAAGGGAACATCAGTTGTATGCCAAGCTTAGTAAGTGTTATTTTTATCAAGAGCATATCCATTACTTGGGACACACTATTTCAAAACATGGTAGAACAATATACCCAAAGAATATTGAATCCATTAGAGGATGGCCAGCACCCAATTTGTTTTTTAGAATTCATATGTTTTATGGCTGGGTTAGCCGATTACTACAGAAGATTTATAGTAGGTTTCTCTAAGATTTCTTATCCCATCACTTCTTTGCAAAAGAAGGGAATTAAATTTGAATGGACATCTAAGTGTGAACAAAACTTTAATCTGTTGAAAGAATTGCTTACTAGTGCACCTGTTCTAAATATTTTTGACCCAAATGAAAGTTTTGTGGTATGTAAAGATGCATGTAAGGAAGGGCTTCATGGAGTCCTCACTCAAAATGGACATGTAATTGGTTATGAGTCTATAAATATTAAATAACATGAGAGGAACTATGCTACACATGACTTGGAACTTGCTACCATTGTTCACGCATTGAAACTGTAGAGGCATTATCTCAAGGGAAAGAGATTTGAATTAAGAAAAGACCACAGTGGTTTGAAGTATCTTTTTGAACAACCAACTTTTAATGCCTGGAAAATAATATGGCTAGAATTTTTAAGTGAATACGAATTTGATATCAAGCATATCAAAGGAAAGGAAAATAAATTTGATGATGCACTTAGTAGAAGAATACATATCGTGCATGCTACAACTGTTAGTATGCATCGATTAGATTTAAAGAGAAAATTTTTATATGATGTTGTCACATATCAACATTACCTACAGGTAAAAGAAAGATTACAACAAAAAATGAAAGAGTATGAGATGAAGGAAGATGGATTAATTATGCATAAAAATAGAATTTATGTTCCTAGTTTTGGAGAACTCGGGAATTTGGTATTAACGGAAATGCATAATGTTCCATATGTTGGACATCCCGATTACCAAAAAACAATTGCAACAGTAAGAAGACAATTCTTTTGGAAAGGAATGAAGAGGGTTGTTGTTGATTACATCCCCATATGTATGGAATGTTAGAGATTGAAGGCTGAGCATAAGCACCCAACGGTTTTGCTACAACTCTTACCAATTCCATAGAAGAAATGGGAAGTGGTAACCATTGACTTTATAACAAAATTTCCCAGTACAAAAAGACAACATGATCAATCATGGTAGTGATTGATAAATTGAAAAAGGATCCTCATTATGTTCCTATGAAAATGACTCATACAACAACTAATATTGCATAAATTTTCATGAGGGGGATTGGTAGGTTTCATGAGATACCTAGGACAATTGTCTCGGACAGAGACACAGATTTTACTTCAAATTTATGGAGGGGATTATTTAAAGGATTTGGTACAAATATGAACTTTAACACAACATACCATGCACAGTCAGATGGGGAGACAAAGAGAGTCAACCGAATAATTGAAGACATGTTAAGAATGTATGTGATGGATAAGCCATCTAAGTGATAAGATCACTTGCACTTGGTTGAGTTTTTCTATAATAATGGGTATCAAGCTTCATTGAGAATGAGCCCATTTGAAGCTTTGTATGGAAGGAAATGCATTACTCTTGTGAGTTGGGACAACCCAATAGATAGAGTGGTACATGGGCCAGAATTGCTCAAGGATATTGAAGACTAGATGGTTAGAATTAAGAAGAATTTAAAGGCAACTCAAGATAGACAAATTTTTTATGCAGATAAGAACATGACATCTAGAGAATTTAAAGTGGGGAAGCATGTGCTTTTAAAAGTGAATCCCAAGAAGAGATCTTTGAAGTTGGGTAGTTGTACAAAGATGGTAGCCATATTCTGTGGTCCCTTTGAGATATTGGACAGAATAGGGCCAATTGCATACATTACATGATTGCATTGCCTACTTCCTTGAATGTGCATAATGTATTTCATGTCCCTTTGCTAAAAACATATGTACATGACCCTAACCATGTTATTGATTGGCATCTAATTCAGGTAGATACCAAGGGAGAATTTTAGGTCCAACCGATGTGAATATTGGACATGTTAGGATATTTAGACACTTAGGAGTTAGTTAAGATATACTTAGTATAATGTGTCGTTAGGTAAAAGTGTGTTTCTTAGTGTGTTTATTTAGTATGCATTTGTAGTTAGGAAATATAACGGTCCCGATATGTTCTCGACATAGAGTGATCTGATGGTTCATACTCTCCTCGATCTTAATGACCATTGAGCTATGGCTTAACACCCGATTGGTCCATGATATCTATTTAAAGATCATGGAGGTTCATTTGCCGATGATCGATTGTGGGAAAATCTCTTGTAAAATCTCTATGTAATCTATTTATTTTGCATTAATAAACTACTCCAAGTGGTCTCGTTGCCTGGGGCCGTGGATGTTTCCCCGTAGGGGTTTTACCACGTGAAAACATCGATGTGTTGATATTTGATCTGGTTATGTGAGTGGTTACTGAAGGTGTTCGTCCTCTGGTTGAATACCTGTGTTGTCAAACATGGTATCAAAGCCTGTTTGAAGACCCGCTCTTGTTGTAGATTGAGATCATGAAGCCAAGTTTCCTCATATCCATTTTTCCTCATTTCAATATATTCTTGGGCTGAGAAGACTATTCCATTGTTTCTAGAGCGCTTGTTTCATTTAGGAAGAATTTTCGTTTCACTCGAAAATGTTTCTATTTTCCCAAGATACGACCATTTTAGTCAAATCCAGAGGTTTAAAGCCTGCATACGCATTTTTAAAATTTTTGCAGAGTATTATTTTGGTTTTGTATTATTTATTTCCAGGTTGCTAATATTTTATATCTTTGTATGCTCTTTTCCCTGTGCCCTGTGTGATTTTGACAAATCAGAAACAGATAGGAAAATGTGTATCTTCCAGGTAAGCTAACCGAGATCTAACCCTTGTTGTCATCGATATCTAACCTTTTCTTTTATAAAGTAACTTCATTGTAAAAGTGATCCCCATTTCTCTTTATAAAAGTGGTTCACTTCATAAAGCAACGTACACTATCATGTGGTCCTTTGGTTACCATTTATGCATTTTTTAAAAATGGCATAACTCCCACATCCGAAGTCCGTTTTCAATGTCGTTGTTTTTAAAACCGCATAAATTTTTGAGATATTTCCATCTAGATATTCAGTTTCAGTTTTTAAATTATTATTATCTACATATTTAATATGGCTTCTATAAGTAATCTCTTGCTTACCAACACCAACTACTTCCAATGGAAATCTCATATGGAAGATTTATTAAGAAGTAAAGGCTTGTACTAGATTACCTTGGGAAAGGAAAAAGCATCCACTGATGATGATAAGAAAGTCAAATGGGCTAATAGGAGTGACGAAGCACGTGGACTAATCAGAATGTCCATCTCTCCTGATTTAAGGTTCCACCCTAAATAAATTGATGACCCCAATGAATCTTGAGAAAAGATTGAATTTGTGTTTGGTAAACTCAATATTATTTGAGCGCAACAGTTAGAAAATCAAGTACTGACCTTAAGTCCAAGTGATTTTTCTTGCATTGGAGACTATCTGTCTAAGTTTAAAACACTCAGAATTTTATGTGAAGAATGTGAGATAGAAATGGAGGAAGAGTGTTGCATCTATATTATTCTTTCTAAGCTAGGTAGTGCATATTATGTGTTTCTATCTACCTTTTATCCCATGAGAGAGGCTATAGGGAAAGCTTATCAAAAACCCACTCTTGAGTCCTTTTGTGCTTCTTTGATTAGAGAGGAAGATAAGCTTGTACAAATTGGAGTGATCAGCACTGCATGTACCTCCAAAAAAGCCTTAGTTTCCCAAAAAAAGATAAATCCAAGTATCCCAAGAAGAAACATACTCGCTACAACAACAAGAAACATAAGGGTCCCAAACCTGCTGAGACAACTTTAGCTCTTAATGGTGACAAAGGAGCAAAATATAAAAATAAGAAGACCGATAGACATTGCAACTTTTGTGATAAAGATGGTCATGATGAGTCCAAATGTTTCAAGAAGATGGTAGCTTTAGAAGCAATGATGAAGAATCATAACATCAGTATTGATTCTACTTCTTCTTCTTCTTCTGATGGACATGCACTTTTCGCTTCTGGTTTCTCCTTCAATACAACTTCTACCTCTTCTTCTTATGAGTGGCTTATTGATTCTGGATCATCTTATCATATGGCTAAGGATAAAGACATATTTTCTTCTCTAAATGAATGTAACACCAAGAAAATATTTGTTGGTGATGATAGATCTCTTAGTGTTGTAGGATTTGGAACAATTCAAGTAGATAATGGTCATTTCAATGATGTATTATGTGTTCCAAGTATTTCTTGTAACCTTCTATCAATATCTCAAATCACTCATTCAAGTGAAGGTAAAATTGTAGATTTTTCACCTCACCAAGTTGTAATCAAGGATCTAAAATATCCTAAGCATGTTCTTGCAACTAGAATTGCTGATGATATTACCAAATTGTACAAGTTTGACAACTTTGGGTCATCATCTTTTTCATCAGTTTTTGTTGCTCATAGTGATGACT
Source organism: Picea sitchensis (assembly GCA_010110895.2). NCBI lineage: Eukaryota > Viridiplantae > Streptophyta > Pinopsida > Pinales > Pinaceae > Picea > Picea sitchensis. Next base: position 97,950 of record SNQJ01S0016097.1, read on the forward strand.
TGCGAAAACTTTGGCATGAGCGGTTTGGTCATCTAAACTATCACTCATTCAAGCAACTATGTAATCAACAAATGGTGATTGGTGTTCCTCATGTTTCATGCAGAGATGGTGTTTGTGTCATTTGTGTTCTTGACAAACATAATCGAGAAAATTTTGACAAATGTGCCCCTTGGCACGGCTCGAGCCCTTTGCAGCTTGTTCACACTAATTTGTATGGTTCACTTTCTTCTCCTTCTTTTTATGGGTGCAAGTATTTCTTAACTTTCATTGATGATTTTTTCAGACGTACTTGGGTTTACTTCTTAAAACTTGAGAGCGAAGTCTTTGACAAGTTTTTGGCCTACAAGGCCCTTGTAGAAAAGCAATATGGACATCAAATTCAAAAGTTACGAACATATAATGGAGGAGAATATGTGAACAATAATTTTACAAGTTACTGCACTACACAAGGCATCCAAATGCAACAAACTGTTCCATATACACCACAACAAAATGGTGTTTCTAAGAGAAATAATCGCACATTAAAAGAAATGGCTAATTGCATGATCCAATCTAAGGTATTAAGTCTAAAGTATTGGGCGGAAGCAATCAACTCTGAAAATTACATAGTCAATCGCACTCCCACAAAGTCTCTTAAAAATATAACACTGAAAGAAGCTTGGACTAAAATTAAACTAGATGTAAGTCACTTCCATGTATTTGGCAGTATAGCATGGGCTCACATTCTTGATGAGAAAAGGAAAGCATTGCAGCCTAAAAGCGAAAAGTGTATATTTGTTCGTTATTCTGAAGATGTCAAAGGTTATAGAATTCTTAAACCACATTGTAATGAAATTACTATTAGAAGAGATGTTAAATTTGATGAAAAACTCTTGGCCTGCGAGCCTAATTCGGTGATTGTGCCTTCTTCGACTTGTGATCCATCTTCGATGTTTGTTCCTTCTTCTGTTTCTATTCTATTTTCTTCTTCAGATGATGACAGTGAGGATGAAAATACACCTCTGTCTACTCACCTTCCTCTAGATGAGTCCTTTGAACATGAACCAACACCAGTTCCACCGCTTCCTAGATGGGTCCATTCAACACGAGAAGTAGTTGGTGGTCTTATCGGTGATCCATCAGATCAGCGTCAAACCCGTTCCAACAAGCCTCTTCTCTTTTGGCTCAAGTTTCAGAGACTCATGATCAAGATACATTTGCAAAAGCTTCAGGTCATCTAGATTGGGATACAACAATGAATAAAGAGTATCGTTCTTTAATGGAAAACGATACTTGGGATCTTGTACCACTTCCAAAAGGAAGAAAACTTGTCAGATGTAAATCTGTCTATAGAACTAAGTATGCATCATATGGAAGTGTTGAAACACACAAGGCTCGGTTAGTTGCCAAAGGATTTTCCCAAGTTGAAGGAATTGACTATAATGAAACCTTTTCCCCTGTAGCCAAAATGAATTCC
>SNQJ01S0016097.1:106411-128977 GCA_010110895.2 Picea sitchensis
AGACCCCAAATTTTCAAACTTGGACTTGCCACTAAAATGGGTCTTGCAAACCAATTCCTCTAATATTTCCACTCATAAAGTACCAATATAGATGAAAAATTATATAATGATCCATTATAGATCATTTATTTTCATGGTCATCTAATTTATTGATAATTCTTTACTATTGAGTACCCCGTTCTTTTAATTACTAATAATTTCATAATATTAAATGCCTCTAGCTTTAACATTCATAAAAATAAAATATTTCATGTGCTAGTATAAGTCAACAATATTAAGATACTTACTATCTTTTCTCTTTGAATACTCTATGTTAGGTACCCACTAAATCATTTTTTCATCAACATTGTCACTAGAAGTAAAATCCCTAGACTCTATTATGTTGGTTTCATTTTCTTCAACTTCCTCTTAACCCCTATCAAGAACCTATTATTATAAAATTACACATCTTCCATAGACGATAGGTGAGACCTATTCATTGTGGTTCCAACCCAATAATGGAGGTGGAATTGCCTCTTATATGACTAACTCTATGCAACCCATGGCTCGATTCCCCCTTCTCCCCCTCTCTTTTTATTTCCATCATTATACCAAAACATGGATTCCATAGAAAACTCTAGACAATGCTTGTATTACACAAACCAAATATTCATGTCTAATTCCCACATACCAAACCCTTTCTCTCCCATTGGATTTCAAATATAAGAATGAACCAATAGATATATGGTTTCTAGCTACAATATCCAAACTTATGCTAGACTAATACTAACCACCTATACCCATAAATTCTCCTTTCTGGGTGGTAAGTATTCATCAAGGCTATCATAATATAACGTTTCTCTACCATTACAAACTAGGTCATATCCTATCCTATGAAAATATGTTTCATATCAATTCTTGGGAAGGGCGACATCTCTTTGATGGTTATTTTCCCTAGCCTCCTCATATAAAATATCATCCTCACATATGCACCTGATATCTATCACTACCATCTATGTCTCGAACGTACATTTCCCCTTAGACCCATCATACATCCCCAACATCCCATCTAAGGGTTCCCCATATTATGTATTGATACATAGGTTGTCCTCCTTGAGTTTTCCCGATTCCATGGTCTTTTAGTTGATGACCAAATCATGTTGGCTAGTTAGCATTCCTTCATTGTCAAGTATATATGTCAATCCATTGGCTTTTAACCACACATGTGATTGGATAATTGTTGGGAGTTGACTGATAAACTCAACAACTATCTCTAAGGTAGTTATGAGATGCCATTTTTTTGAGATATATTTAGGTTTGTAACCATTTTTCAACTTTATCAAAGTGTTGCCCAAGGTTTGTGAGTCCCCTCAACCACTAATTTTCCATAAACCATGAGCGTGGTTATTTGGAGACCCCTCTATAGAGATACCAATACTACTCCATTATTAGTTTCATGCCCAATATAGCTTGCAAATATTTGTATAATAATCCCCCACTCATCCTTAAAGACCCCCCTGTACATAAGGGCCCAAGATTACCTTTGGAAGCCTCACCAAAACTTAGTTTAATATAGTCTATGGGAAATTTGAACTAATTTTCTAGAGATCTCACCATAGCCTAAGTGTGTTTAGAGTTATTGGAAATGACCATGAGGTCAATACCCCATGCAACCAAGATATTCTTTTCCCTACCCAAATAGATCCCATCAACCTCTTTCTAGCTTAAAGATTGTATAGATTTTGTTAGGTTTTTTTGCATGTCCTTCCATAAATATATCATTTATCTCTATTGATTTTTAAATATTCAAAAATTACATTCTTTCCAAATTTTCTAAAGGGTGAACCCCAGAAAAAAATTCCATATTTAAATTAATACTAGGTTTCAAATGGGGAGGATCACTAGTATTCCATAATGATCACCAAGTCATTTATTTTCTAATCTATTTTTCCAAAACAATCTCACCTTTGTCCCATAGAACTTTAGTCTAGTCGTAGATGTTGAATAGATTATCCATTGTTTCTTCCTCTTGCTTTCACATGAGGTAAATAAAAGGCCCTTAGAATCATCACATAAGTACTTTTTTCAAATTAAGGATTTTCCTCCTAACCATGAGCCATAGAAAATTACATATTTTTATTCAAATCTTTAGGTTTTGTGTTTTCTTCTAGACCCTTTATTTTTCCAAATCATGATGCTTAGATTCTAGAGAACATGATTCTTTCACTAAGAAGTTATCACCAATTTACTTACATCATCTCATAATATTTACCCTTTAATTACTCATTGTATTCCTTTCACTCAACTCATCCTTAAAAAAAATTCATGTCTTGTTTGCTATACTTTCAGGCCAACTCTCCCCTTTTTTCCATCTTTGCCAATGTTTTCCTTAATAGTTGTCCCAATAGCTTCTAATGTTATTCCAATTGAGGGAATGGAATATGTATATAGTCTTCCCTAGTGAATCATTTGGAATTGATATAGATTTATATTGCCATAAATCATCTCAAAAAAGTGTTAACCCATTATAACCTAAAAAATAGAATATCTAACGAAGTTTTAGGTTCATAATTCTAGGTATGGAAAATTTTCAAAGGTAGTGGTTTGTTTAAATGGACACATAAGAAGAGTGTAGTATCTTGTATGAATTAGTATTGGCTCTCACCAAAAGCCATTATTCTTTGGTATCCCATAAAAAGGCTCTAATGGTTATATTCCCACTCCAATAAAGGATGAGGATATTGTCTAGCAAGAACCTATAGAATTGGAGATGGTAAATGTTGAATTGGCATACTATCTACAATGTTAGGATTTTTAGACACTTAGGAGTTAGTTAAGATCTACTTGGTCTAATATGTCATTAGGTAAAAGTGTGTTTCTTAGTGTGTTTCTTTAGTGTGCATTAGTATGCATTTGTAGTTAGGAAATCCGATGGTCATGATATGTTCCCAGCATAGAGTGATCTGATGGTTCATACTCTCCTCGATCTTAATGGCCATTGATCTATGGCTTAGCACTCAATTGGTCCATGATCTCTATTTAAAGAGCATGGAGGGTCATTTTCCGATGATCGATTATGACAAACTCTCTTGTAAAATCTCTTTGTAATCTTTTTCTTTGCATTAATAGAATGCTCCAAGTGGCCGCATTGGCTGGGGCCGTGGATGTTTCTCCGTAGGGGTTTTACCATGTGAAAACATTGGTGTGTTGATCTTTGATCTGGTTATGTGAGTGGTTACTGAAGGTGTTTGTCCTCTGTTGGAATACCTGTGTTGTCGAACATGGTATCAGAGCAGAGGACGAACACCTTCAGTAACCACTCACATAACCAGATCAAAGATCAACACACTGATGTTTTCACATGGTAAAACCCCTATGGGGAAACATCCATGGCCCCAACCAACGCGACTACTTGGAGCATTTTATTAATGCAAATAAAGGGAAACCAACCTGTGTGATTCGGTGAACCCAGTCTATCTTCACCTGTAGAGCCGAGTTCGTACCTTAACAATTTTTGGGTTGTTTTTTTCTGTTGTCTAAAAAGTGTTGTGTCATAACTGTTGGTTGTGCGGCCACATAGTTCCTTGATGGAGTGTGGCTTGTTGTCGTCAATTGTTTCTTACTGAGCCTTGATATGTCCTAGTGTTCAACTGTTGCCTTTTACCTATTTTTGTTGTTATTTTTGTTGCTGTCATCCATAACCGGCTGTAGCTAAGTTGAAGACTAGTTGAAGAGGTAGGTTGTCAGGCCTGTGAGAAACTCTCCCAGGTGAGAGAGTTTGTTGAGAAGTGAGTTCTCTTGGAAGGGAGTCCTGTAGTAGTTGCAATACTCTAAGACTTCTGGTCCAGCCTGTTGCTGAAGCCCAAGGTAAAGGAGAGGTACTAGCTGATGGACTTGTATTAGTCAAGGTGTATCCTCCTGGGGTGGAGCAGGCATGTGGGGAATGAGGGTCTATGTGTTGTGGGCATAAGTGGCTCCTAGTATAAAATATCCTTCATGTTTCTTTGTGCAACTTCCTTCTTTTCCTGGCCAAGCCTAGAATTCCCTTGCCCGGTGGAGTTTAGTCCCAGCTCGAGGGTGACCTACTGCTGAGAGTGATGAGCAATGCGGTCTAAGGTTGGGAGGTTTGTGGAAGGTCTATAAGCAGTTGGTGGATTACTCCAAATAAAAGATATATATCATTGTTGTGCTTAATTATGTATTTTATGCATGATTTGTGATGCTTGTATGTTTTCATGTATTCCGTTGCATGTATGAATTGTTGTTATTTTGTTTAAGTCTGTATGATGGCAGTAACTCTATGTTAAATGTGTTAAATTCATTATTATGTATATATGTTATATAATTTGTAAATTCCATAGTAGTGCCATTGCCCGACCTGTTGGTGGTTGAGGATGTTACAATATGGTATCAGAGCATGGTTACAACACTGAGCCTAGATGGGCCATGTCAGTGGAAGTTGAAGCAATATTTTCAGAAAGAGTTGTTGTCGAAATGGGAAAAACTCAATTTTTGACCCAAGGTTTCAATGTGGAGCCTGGATGGGCTGGGTAAGTGGTCATTGGACTCAAGGTTCAAGTGGAAATTTTGTCTGGAGGAACCAATTTCAAAACTTAGAATGTTCCTGAGTACCAAGAGGTTACATTGGTTGTGTTAAGAAGATCAGGAGGAGAAGTGTATCGTAAAACCATGACAGAAGTGGTGTTGGGCCGCAGAGTAGTGTGAACCGTAGGATCTGTTCAGAAGAAAAAGAAAACCCTTATGACTGTTAGATCTGGAGAAAGCGTAGAAAGGTTAACCTGGACGCCCTTCAGACTTCGCGACTTCGGTGAAGTTGATACAGAATAATAGAAAGGTCGAAGCCCAAAGCCCTGAAGCCCCGAAATGGATCTACACTGTAGATCTGGGGAGAAGAGCTTGACCATTAGATCTATGTCTAGGAAAAGAAAAGGAAAGTCACTTAGGACAATTTCTAGTGTGAAGTGTGATAAACTCCCGAAGACCCGAAGGTCGAAGTAGATCACAACCGTCCATTGCAAAGGACATGCGTTAAGAGATCGTGTACTTTAGGTGGAAGTAATTTGTGAGGAGGCAAGTGCTGTGAGTTTGAAACTCCCCAAGCCCGAAGTGTCCAAGTCACTCATAACCGTTGATCATGAAGGAAGACACGCATTGGTAGATCGTGAACTATGGGGGAAATCGCTCCAAGAAAAAGCGAGCGTAGAGGAGTTGAAACTCCCGAAGTCCGAAGATCTGAAACCCGAAGAGCCGAAGTGATGACTCATGAGGACATCACCTGAAGGTGACGTGGAAACATAGGATTTGTGCCACGTGTTAGTGGGTTTCGAACCTGTGGAAGATTGAAATGGAATTTGGAACGTGGTGTGTGTCACCCATCTGAATGGGCCACGTATCAACTACTACTATTCCGCCATGTGGCATCCTGTATGAGCAGGGTTAGTGGAGCCAAGGTTAGGTAATGTAGTTAAAGTTCGGAGGACCCATAGTGGTGTTGATCATGATACATCAATATCAACAGCCAGAAGGCATTGCAAGGACCCAAGTTGCATGAAAGTTATTTCTCCAAGGCAGTCCCGCAATCCAAATCATGATTTCACTAAGGGGTTACGTGTCAGCGTCAGAATAATTGTGGGATGAAAGGCGAGTTACTCCAAACCATCGTTGCATTGCCCCCACAATTGGAAAACGTTAAGTGATTTGATGTAATGATGTCACCAAAGGTGATTGGGAATGTTTAGAGATTAACAGTTCGGATGTGTGGATGCGAGATCCTCCGAAGCTTCGAAGTCCCGAAGACTCGAAGACTCGGAGTTGAGACACCCGAGGTTCCATAGTGAGTGTCAGTCACTAGATGTTGGATAGACGTGGATTGTTTATCCACTCTACTTCGCGAGTTCAGTAAATCGAAACTCTGAGGGATTGTTGTGTTGTGATTTGAAAATTTCCGAAGCTGAAGGCCCGAGTAAGAACCTTTTGACTTAATGCTTGGTCATGACCCGTGATCACATGGATTGGGGACTAAGAGGAAAGGGCTAGTGCTCGAAATTTATTACAGAGTAGAGAAAAGATCGAAAAGAAAATGAAATCTAAACGTTTTTCTTAAATCAATTTGGTTTATGAATGTTGTGGGAATTGTTAAGGATTGATGACCTGAAAAATTCTGGTTGACTGCACGTTGTGTTTGTAGAGTTCAACGAGTTTCAGGACCATAACGAATTTCCACTGAGTGCATAGAAATGGAGGAGTCACAAAATGATTCCATTTCAGAGAATGAAGTAAAAGGAATGGATGTCCATTTAGGAGTAGAAGAATTGAACTCCAATGGGCAGAGAGGAGAGATGGACAAGGAAGAGCACATGATGAAAATCATTGATTGATTATAGAAAGATGCCCAGGCTCACAGAGCAGATAACATAAATCTCATGAAAGCCAGGGATCAACAAGGAAAATTCAACTTAAAGTTTATGCAAAGATTGGAAAGAATCGAAAAGAAGTTGGATAAGGAGAGTGATTCAAGAAAAACAGGTAGTCGCAAGAAACCTAAGAGGAAAATAACATCAAGAAGCATTAGTAGGCATCATCATCACTCCCCAAAACATTCCAGTAAGGAGGCACATAGTAGTTCAAACCCATCTCCTAACAGAAAAAATAGGAGATCTGGAGTGGATGAACTGAAGGGTAAAATGAACAAGATTAATCCTCCTACTTTTGATGGAGAACAGAAGAAAGATGAATATGTCGAGACTCGATTTTTGGGCATGAGGAAATAGTTCCAACTATAAAATTATTATTCTCATGCAGAGGGAAGAATTTCCATTTACCAACTTAAAGGAAAGGCATCCATATGGTGGGAGCAACTTGTGCAAGTATAGCATGTTAGAGAGAAGAATGTTACTTGGAGGGAGTTCAAGAGACATTTTGAAAAGAAGTACTTAACTAAGAGATACTATGACAGAAAGATGAAAGAGTTCTTTGAACTCAAGCTAGGCAACTTGACCATTGATGAATATGAACAAAGGTTTTTGGAATTGTTGAAGTATGTTCCTTTAATCAAGGACGAGACTGTCAAAATTCAAAGGTATCTGAATGGACTGCCACCTTCCATCAGTGACAAGATCCACTATGATGACCCAAAGACTATGGAAGAAACTATAAGGAGAGAAAAATTCTTATATGGTCAACAAAAATAAAAGCCTACTTTTCAAAAATATTGGGAAGATAAGAAGAAGTTTAAGAGGGAGCAGAGGGAAAAGGGAATCAAACCACCATTTTTCAAGAATATCTCTCAACGAAAATCGAGCTTTAGAGAGCCCAGGAAGGTTGACGTAGGTGTACAAATGCCAAGACATCCACCTATGGAATGTTGGGGTTGTAAAGGAAATAATAGGTACATATATTTCCCCCATAGAAATGACAAAGTGAGAGTTGTCCATAATGTTCAGTAGGCAGAAACAATGGAGGAGATAGGTAGTAGAGTACCAAGGATATACACAGCCCTAGACAATAAGAAAGAAGAATATCAGTTGCACATGATTGAAGTGGAAGGTATGATCAACAACCATGCCTTTACTATTTTAATTGATTCAGGGGTTAGCCATAGTTATGTAGATCCTAAAGTGGTGGAAAGTTTGCAATTATCAAGAAGCAAACATGGAAAATCTTGGTTAGTGCAGCTGGCTATAGTAACCAAGAAAAAGGTTGTGGAATTGGTTAAGTCCTGTCCAGTGGACATGAACAGACTGAGCACGAGATATGAATTGAAAATTTTACCTTTAGGTTCCTATGACTATCTAATTGGGATGGATTGGTTGGACCAACACCATGCCATATTAGACTGTAATAAAAAGGCATTCACTTGCCTAGATGAGGAAGGGAATCAGAGAACAATCCAAGGAATTCCCAAGGCAGTTACTGTTAGAGAAATCTCAATAATGCAACAGAAGAAGTGCTACAGGAAAGGCTGTCAATTATCTGTAGCCCACATGGAGGAAGAACCTAAGGATAAGGTGTCAAATATCAAAGACCGTGCAGTATTAAAATATTTTGAGGATGTATTCCAGGAGGTACCAGGACTACCCTGAAAAGAGATATTGACTTTTCTGTAAACTTGATGCCTGGAGAAGCTACAATATCAAAAGATCCTGACAGAATGAGTACACTAGAGTTGAAAGAACTGCAAATGCAACTTGAAGAGATTCTAAAGAAGGAGTATATACACCCAAGTGTGTCACCTTGGGGAGACCCGGTCCTATTCATGAAGAAGAAGGATGGGACATTGAGAGTGTGCATCGATTTCAGACAATTGAACAAGGTGACTGTAAAGAACAAGTATCCTCTGCCAAGGATCGATGATCTCTTTGATCAGCTAAAGGATGCCAAGATTTTTTCAAAAATAGATCTCAGGTCAGGATATCACCAGGTAAGAATAAAGGATGAATACATCAGCAAGACCACCTTCAGAACAAGGTATGGTCATTATGAATTCATAGTGGTGCGATTTGGGTTGTCGAATGCACCCGTTGTTTTCATGTGTTTAATGAATGGGGTATTCAGGGAATATCTATACAATTTTGTTATAGTCTTTTTGGATGACATCCTGGTGTATTCCAAGTCAAAGGAAGAGCATGAAAAACATCTGAGGATGGTGTTGCAGGTGCTAAGAGAGCACCAACTGTATGCCAAATTGAGAAAGTGGTCATTTTATGAAAAGTAGATCCATTACTTGGGGCATATCATTTCAAAGGATGGGATAGCCATGGATCCTGAGAAGATAGAGGCCATTAGAGAATGGTAAACACCTAAGAATGTGACAAAAGTCATATCCTTTATGGGTCTAGATGGATATTACATAAGGTTCATTGCGGGTTTCTCAAGGATAGCTCACCCCATGACTTCCTTGCAAAGGAAGGAGAAGAAATTTCAGTGGACTGAAGAATGTGAGAGAAGCTTCCAGTGATTGAAGCAGTTGTTAACCAGTGCTCCAATCCCAAGGATTGCAGATACAAATGAAGATTTCATAGTGTGAACAGATGCATGCAAAGAAGGACAGGGAGGAGTCCTTAGCTAGAATGGATTTGTAATATGTTATGACTCTAGGAAATTGAAAGAGCATGAAAAGAACTATGAAACTCATGATTTGGAGTTGGTGGCCATCATTCACGATATAAAGAAATGGAGGCATTACCTCATGGGAGGTAGGTTTGAACTAAGGACAGACCATAACGGTCTGAAGTATTTGTTTGATCAGCCAAACTTGAATGCTAGGCAGAGTAGGTGGTTAGAATTCCTTTATGAGTATTATTTTGATATCAAGCATATCAAAGGAAAGGAGAACAAAGTGGTTGATGCACTCAGTATGAGAGTGCATGAATTACATGCTACAACTATTAGCATGTACCAAACTAACATTAAGGGGAAAATTTTGGAAGCTGCAAATGCAGATTTGCAGTACATGGAGTTGGTAGCAAAGATACAACATGGTAAGATGCTACATAAAGTGGAAAATTATAAATTAGAGGCTGATGGAATACTTCTGTACAAGAACATAATTTATGTACCTAATGTCCAGGACTTGAAACTTATGATTTTGACTGGAATGCATAATGTGCCTTATGCTGGGCACCTTGGATATCAAAAAATTGTGGCAGCAGTCAAGAGCCATTAATTTTGGCCAGGTATGAAGAAAGAAATTGTAGAATACATTGCCAAATGTATGGAATGCCGGAAGGTCAAAGTTGAGCATAGGCACCCATCCGGGTTTCTACAACCTTTACCCATCCCTGAGTGGAAGTCGGAAGTAGTGACAATGGATTTCATCACAGGATTGCCTAGAAAGGAAAGCATCATGATTCAATCATGGTGGTGGTGGACAAGCTTACGAAAGATGCCCATTTTATTCCAGTAAAGAATACTCACAAGGCTGCTAACGTTGTTGATATTTTTATGAGGGAAATAACATGAATGCACAGTATTCCGAAGACAATTGTGTCTAAAAAAGACCAGAAGTTCACTTCAAAGTTTTGGAAGGGGTTATTCAAAGGGTTTAGAACGAATCTAAACCTCAGCACTGCTTATCATCCTGAGTCTAATGGACAGAAAGAGAGGGTAAACCAAAGATAGAAGATATGATAAGGATGTATGTGATGGACAAACCATCTAAATGGGAAGACTACCTACACTTGGTAGAATTTGCCTACAACAATGGGTATCAAGCATCAATGAAGATGAGCCCATTTGAAGAAATTTACGACAGAAAGTGAAACACTCCAGTAATCTGGGATAACCCAACTGATAGAGAAGTAGTTGGACCATAGTTGCTCAAGGAAATGGAAGAACAAATGCTGAAGATTAAGCATAATTTGAAATCTTCCCAAGACAAGAATAAGAGTTATGCTGACAAGAACAGGACCCACGGAGATTTTAAAGTGGGTGATCATGTTTTCCTGAAGTTAAAAGATAACAGAAGTTCTGTGAAGCTGGGAAACTATTCAAAGTTGGAAACCAGATTTTGTGGACCGTTTGAAATCCTAGAAAGGATTGGACCAGTTTCATATATGCTTGTATTGCCTACATCCATGACTGTACATAATGTGTTTCATATTTCATTACATAAGAAATATATACCTGATGATAATCATGTAATCGATTGGAATGTGATCCAAGTGGAGCAAGAAGGCATCTTGCAGGTGCATCCAGTGCGTATACTGGACCAGAAAAGAAAGAAACTCTGGAATCGAGCAATAGGGCTTGTAAAAGTCCAGTGGACCTGGTACGGTCCAGAGGACGCAACATGGGAGAATGAATATGTTATGCAGGCAGAGTACCCACATCTTTTTGAAGATTTTGGAAATCTTGTTGTTGGTTTGTAAATAAGTTGCACTGAGGACAGTGAAAAAATAAGGGGAGGGGATTGTAATACCCCAAGTCCGAGCCCCTTATGAATTGTAATTTTTATTATAGGCTAGTGAGCCAAGTGGCTATAAGCTGAAAGACTTATGTGTTTATTAGGCTGGTGAGCTAGATGCCAAGGCCAATGAGCATGATTTTTGTATATGTAATTATGAAGAACATTAAACATTTTTTCATGTAGACCGACCACGAAGAAGAGTTATGGGGGACTAAGCTCCACTAGGTAGGGTAAGGAAGGGGGGCTAAGTATTTGGGCCTAGGGGCTAAGCTAGGGGCCTTACCTCTAGAGGAATAATATTTTATTATTATTCCTAAAGACTAAGGTTAACATTATATGTTTTGTTATCCTAAGTTTCTGGAAAGTGGGATGTAAGATAAATGGATCACATGCAACTCCAGGAAGAAAAGTGTCAACCTGGGCGCATGCAGCTAAAGCTGAAGCGTCATCTCGTGTCGGGGGGTTCACGGGTCATTCAACCATCATTCATCTAAGTTCGTCCTGCCATTCTCCCATCCTGTACCTGAACCCGATTTTGTTCGGCCTCTGATCTCTGCAAACCCTCACGCATCTCTGAAAACCAGAAAGGGAAGCCAACTTGTGTGATTTGGTGAACCTAGTCTATCCACACCTGTAGAGCCGAGTTCGTACCTTAACCATTTTTGGGTTTCTTTTTTCTTTTGTCTGAGCATTGTTGTGTCATAACTGTTGGCTGTGAAGCCACACAGTTCCTTGACGGAGTGTGGCTTGCTACCGTCAGTTGTTTCTTATTGAGCCTTGATATGTCCTAGTGTTCAATTGTTTCCTTTTTGGGTGTCAATACCTAATTTTCCCTGTTGCTATCATTCGTAACCGACTGTAGCTGAGTCGAAGATTGGTTGAAGAGGAAAGTGGTCAGGTCTGTGAGAAACTCTCCCAGGTGAGAGAGTTTGTTGGGAAGTGAGTTCTCTTGGAAGGGAGTCTCGTAGCAGTCGCAGTACTCTGAGACTTCTGGTCCAACTTGTTGCTAAAGCCCAAGGTAAGGGAGGGGTACTAGCCAATGGACTTGTATTAGTGAAGGTGTATCCTCCAGGGGTGGAGCAGGCCTATGGGGAATGAGGATATGGGTGTTGTGGGCGTAAGTGGCTCCCGGGATAAAAGGTCCTTCCTGTTTCTTTGTACAACATCCTTCTTTTCCTTGCCAAGCCTAGAATTCCCTTTCCTGGTGGAGTTTAGTCCCAACTCGAGGGTGACCTACTGCTGAGAGTGATGTGGAGTGTGGTCTAAGGCTGGGAGGTTTGTGGAAGGTCTACACGTAGTTGGTGGATTACTCTAGATAAAAGATAAGTATCATGGCTCTGCTTAATTATGTATTTTATGCATGATTTGTAATGCTTGTATGTTTTCATGTATTCCGTTGCATGTATGAATTGTTGTTATTCTATTTAAGTATTTATGATGGCAGTAACTCTATGTTAAATGTGTTAAATTCATTATTATGCATATATGTTATATAAGTTTTAAATTTTGCAGTAGTGGCATTGCCTAGCCTGTTGGTGGTCGGGGATGTTACATATGATACATCCCCTTTTGTTTGTGTTAGCATGATGTGCAATTCAACCATAGCCAACTTTTAATATAAATTATAATCATTTCAATTAAAAAAATAAAATTAAGTGGCGATGCCTAGTCATATAACTTGTTAAAGCCCATGTTTGGGTTTTATGCATCATTTTCTTGGTGACTTATGTCCATTATTCATACTATTATTGGAAGGATGTGGCATGTTCCTATATTATATCCAACACTTTTTCCTTTATCTCAACGTTGGTTACATTTCGAGAGGATTCTCCTTGTACTATATGCTCTTACTCAATGAACATTAAATGTATCGCCTCATTTGTCGCCTCCATCTCTATTTTCCATATTCCCCATCCATTCACGCCTATATTTTAAGGGTATTTGGGGGAGGCATAGCCATAAATATTGAATTGTGAGGGGGGACCAAAGGTTTCATCTCATTCTTTGTATCATCTAGGCTCAACAACTCCTTCTCTTCTTCTTTTTTGCACCCTAGATTTCACCTCTTCCTAGGATTGTGTCAAGCTTTCATGAGATGCAATTACACTTTTCACTTTTTCTTCATCTCAATGTGTGGTTGAGGTTTTCAAAGGATCCTTTAGTTGTGTCTTATTGGGATCCGACATAATTTCCTCTAGGGATTCTTTTCTAATTAGATGGGATTCATTTGTTCCCCCTTATTTTCTATTTGGGTCTCCTGTGAGATCTCCCAAGAAGGAAACATTCTTTTCTAATCTTACCACGTTAGTTTTCCTTGAAAAAAAAGAGTAACTTTGATTCCAAATAAAAAAAAGCTACAATCCTTAGGCACACAAACACATACAAAAAAATCATCATTATGCTTGTTCACTAAATTTTCATCAAAATATCCCTAATGAATACCAGACTCCTTTCTCTTCAAAGGCTTTAAGCCTAATAATTAACCTAAAAGGTGAATTAAAACAAATATTTTATAGAAAACAAAGTGAATTATATTTCAGTAAAGACACCATCCATTTTGGAGAGCAACTCTACATCAAAGATATCCTACAAGACTAGTTGATTTTCAGCCCAAGTTAAAGTTTCTTTGGATAAAGAGTCAAAAAAAAAGGTGTTAAGTTCTCTAAAAATATGCATAAAACTACATTTATGAAAGATAGAAGATATAATTTTCTTTCATTAATGAAGTTGTTAAAGATCCATATTATTATTATGAATTTCCTACTTCATCCAATCAATATTTAATTTAGAATCACCAAAAACTGGGATCTCAGCCACATTCCTCTCCACAACACACTTGAGGAGTGCATATAAAGAATTAAATTACCCTTTAGTGTTATCTCTCAAACCCAAATTTTCTTTTCCTATAATAAAATGGTTTTCTAAAAGATGAAGTTTGAATCCTATACCACAAGATTTACACTAGACTTAACACACATTGAGAGAAAATACCCAAGCCATTTTTTTGTTCATTTTCATTGTGCCAACCTCCAAATAATTTTTTCGGTGATGGGGAAACCTTGTAACATGACAAAAAATCTAGAGCTTGTTGTGACACCTTAAAAGAGGGATAACACTTTTCTTAAAAAAACATGCATTTTGGGCCAACCAGATACCCCACGCAACTAGAATCCGAAGAGTCTAAACTCCAACAAAGGGTCAATAAAAAAATCATGAAAACTAATTGTTAAATAAATTTCATTCCACAAATGAGCCAACCCCAACTGGTGTTCAATCTCATGCCAGAATTGACGAGTAAATGAACATTCTAGGAATAAGTGAGCATTATATTCAATAGTTTGTTTACACAGAGAACATAGTCCTAGCCTCTACTTACCCTTATGCTACATTATATCCTAGCTCAACACACGTTCTTTAAGAACTAACAAAAATAAAATAATGCCTTTGAATGGCCCCTTAAGCTATCATAACTTCTTATACCACCATTGAGTGATGTTATCTCCCTCAAATATCATGGCTTCGTAACTAAATTTTGTCGAATGGAGATCCCCTCAATTTTTTGAAACACCAAACCATCTCATCCTCTATGTCCATTTAATGGATATGGGCCTTTCTTAACTCTGGTGTGTATTGGGTCGAGACCTAGTGCCAATCGACATCCAAATACAAAACCTATGTTGAGAGCCAACCCTGGTACTATATATTTGAACTAATATCATCAAAGAGGTATGCCAATAGAGCCTCATGTAGAAATATGCCATCCCCACAACCAATGATGGAATCCATCTTGATCCACACTTGAGTGCTTGAGCCAACCTTCCAAGAAAAAAATTGACCTATAATAGGAAATGCAAGTGTGATGTCCCACCACTAGTTAAATACATTATCAGTGGACTTCTGATATGTACTTTTCAACTAATATTCACAGCCAAAGAATGTCGCAAGTCAAAAAAAACCATATGTATTTAGTCTCTAGTGCACGACCAAATACATAAATTTATTTTAAACCCAAACCTCCGAGACTCTTAGGCTTGGATAGGATTTTCCAATTTTCCATGTGGGATCCTAAGTATTCAATACTACCCTTCGATATATAATTGAAACCTAGCTTCCAAATATGAATGAGAATCCCTTTCAAGATGAGATCCAATAAATTCCAATACACATGAATAACTTTAATCGATGAATTGATAAGAACTAATCTTCCACCTCTAGAGATCCACATGTTACACCAAAAGTTGATTCTCTGTTCAATTTGAGTCAATAGCCATTTCCAATTGAAATACCATAGTTATTTGGTTTAATAAGATAACCAAGGTACTTGATGCCATCCCCAAATTTCTCTCATATTTTCCCCACTCCTACCCTCATCCCACCTTCATATCTATGATGGCCTATGACAGGGGAATGGAATGGCAGAATCGAGGTTAGGACGAAGGGGAGAGGGTATGAGGGTGGGGGTGGGGAAAATATGAGAGAAATGTATAAATATGAGGGTTGGGGCAGGGCAAATATGAGAGAAATGTATAAATATGAGAAACATGTATAATACATTTCTCTCATATTTTCCCCACCCCTGCCCTACCCCAACCCTCATATGAGGGTGGGGGTGGGGCAAATATGAGAGAAATGTAGCATTTCTCTCATATTTGCCCCACCCCCCACCCTCATATGAAAATATGAAAGAAATGTATTATTTCTCTCATATTTACCGCACCCCCCACCCTCATATACATTTCTCTCATATTTTCCCCAGCCCCACCCTCTACCCCCACCCTCTCATATAACATGCTCATATTTTCAAATTTGTTCAATTTCCTTCTCCATGATATTTGCCCTACCCCCACCCTAGGTGGTGAAAATATGAGGGAAATGTATTATTTCTCTCATATTTTCCCTAGCCCCCACCCTCATATGAGAGAAATGTATTATTTCTCTCATATTTTCCCCACCCCCCACCCTCATATGAGGGTGGGGGTGGGGAAAATATGAGAGAAATAATATGAGGGTGAGGGTGGGGCAAATATGAGGGTGAGGGATATGAGGGTGGAGGTGGGGAAAATATGAGAGAAATAATATGAGGGTGAGGGTGGGGGGTGCGGCAAATATGAGAGAAATAATACATTTCTCTCATATTTCCCCCACCCCCCACCCTCATATTATTTCTCCCATATTTTCCCCATCCCCACCCTCATATGAGGGTGGGGGCATATGAGGGTGGAGCGTGGGGCACGTATGAGAGAAATAATACATTTCTCTCATATGAGGGTGGGGGCTGGTGCAAATATGAGATAAATAATATATTTATCTCATATTTGCCCCACTCAGGGTGGGGAAAATATCATGGGGGTAGGGCACATCCATATAAATTGGAATGTGAGGGGGGATTAGAGGTTTCACATCATGCTCTGCATCATCTTGGCTTGATAACTACTTCTCTTCCCTTTTTAGTACCCTGGATTTCACCTCTTAGCAAGATTGTATTAAGCATTCATGAGATGCAATTGCACTATGGAATTTTCCTTAATCTTTATGTGAGGTTGAGGTTTTCAAAGTGTCCTTTAGTTGTGGTTGGTTAGGATCTAACATAATTTATTCTAGAGATTCCTTTCTAATGAGATGGAATTTCTTTGTTTCCTTCATTATCCATATGGGCCTCCTATGAGATCCACTGGGAAGGAAACCTTCTATGTTAATCTTATTACATTGAGTTGAAATATGCCTAGTTTCAAAGAAATTCTATCACTGAAAAAAGACCTAGTCATAGTCGATAGGTTATGTCTAGGTGTAGTATCTTTTTGCTAGATTGATCTCGACCAAAAATCGTTTGTCAAAATCAATTGATGGAAATGTTAGTATATGTACTAATATGCCACATTTCCATCTCTAAACTTCGAAAGTTAGAGTAGAAGGTTAATGATCCTTACCCATGTTGGAGTAATGGAAAGAAAATCCATAGCTAGGTCAAATGTTGGGAACCAAGGCTTCATGCATAATCCTTCCTTACCTTGGAACCATATGTCTGAGTTGAAGATAATGCCTTTATCTTTGGCTATGTTGAACTTCATAATGAAGAAACTTTTCTCACATATAAATGAAAGCCTCTTCCTAGATTTGGGGATTCCATGTTTTGGAGATCAATCAATACAAGTCTATGAGTTTTGTTAAGAAGCTATTGAGATTACATATTTTAACCCATGCCATCAAAAGAAAATGAACTAATATGAAACGACTAAGATGGAGAGGGATGTATCTTCTTTGAACATCCTGACACACTTGGAGGATAAAGGCAACGTGGAGTTGAATCTTTTTTATTTTCCTTAATTAGATTAAAAAAAAAAAAATCACCANATTAGCTCACAAGTATTATCTAAGAGTATAAGAGTATATCCAACAGCCCACAAGTAAGAATTAGTATATAAGAGTATATCCAACAGCCCACAAGTAAGAATTAGTAGAAACTTGTACAGACTCTATTCCCTTCTGAATTTGAACTTCTTATCTTAGAGGAGGAAACAGATGTCCTTAACCATTAAACCGGTTAAACCTCCTTTGACTGTAAACCACTCCTCTTTTTCTAGTATTTCTAGTATTTTTTTAATAAGAGCTAGGGCATGGACTTAAGCTAAAAGGATCCACCCAAATAAGAGCACGAATGAACGACCCTGGACCTAAAGGTCCCAATGGCTTCGATGCTGGTAAGGGGAGACTTGTGAGGATTGGACTAAATTCCAGGAGATCAATGGAATTGAGGAAATGAATTGGAGAGAGGCAAAGCCATCTAGGATCAAAGTCAAAGCGACTGAAGAAGATTCGAACCCTGATGTACTAAAGGATATAGTTTTCAATGCGACAGAGGGAATAACCATCAAGGCTGTTACGATAATAAAAGGGTAGCTCAGGAATACATCCTACTTGGTGGCATAATAAACACCAGTACCATTGCAGTGTAAAAAATGTTATGATTCACTATTTAAAAATAGAATTCTACTCATTATTAATGGTGAAGCATACTCATTCACTATTTTGCACTTTTTTGGCAGCTAACTGTTATTGGGTATATTGAAATCTGTAAATATCCTGTGATGAACTTATGATAAACTTCGTTTAAATTCGTCAAAAACTCTTGGAATTAATGCATTTCTCTCACAAACAATTTGTCTCAGACTTAAAACATTTCATGTCATGAGTTTGTATGGTCCTGGGATATGTGTGATGACACAAGGCTTGTAAAGCTGTTTCGTGAAAACAACTGTTAATTATTGTAACGGCTCTGGCAAATAGAGTTTTGCTAATAGAAAGGGTGAAGTTTTCGACAGCTTGATTGCCGGGTACGGTTTAGCTTCTTTCTGGTGTTCCATTATTTGCCATGGATTTTGATTTATGGCTCCAATGATTCAACAAGATGAGTGTATTTTGCTCGAGTGTGTTTGTGTGATATTACGTTTGACTGAAAAGATTAAGTAGATCAGTCAAAATATCTTTACAAGACAACAAATTATCCAAATCATGCACAGAAACGACATAAATTACAGATTCAAATAAAAAAAACACAATACTTCAATTACTTATAAAGCTGCTTCTCCTTATTCTCAAAGGTCAAAAAACCTTCGCATCCAAAAACCTCAGGATCCTTCCACCATGGAAAGAAGCCACGGGCACAAGATCGAATTATTACTCTTTATCCTTCAAAGACCTTTTTGTTTACTACCACGACAGGGCACACAGCATTCCGAGCACAGTAATCACTCACGCTTCCCCTCATTGCTCTGCAAATTGTCAATCACACCGCCATTGAGTTAATAAAGCACGGAATTCAACACTGAATTTGAATGGAGGGCAAAGATGGTAAAGACAAGCATGGTTAACTACCTGACGAAAGTGCCATGTCCATGGCTACCCACAACCAGAAAATGTGCTCCCAACTTGGCCGTGGCTTCACATATCCTTTCCTTGGCCTCGCCAATTACAACATGGGTTTCTGCCTTCACACCATGTCGATCGCAGATATTGAGAGCTCGCTTCAATAACTTCTGTGTAGTCTTCTTCGTCTGCAATTCAAGAAGCTCGAACACTTGATCGCTGGGGATATAGGCTGTACAATTAATACACGTATATACAAACGTTCTTAGGATAATAACCAGAGATGTACCTGACTCAGGGGTCTTTAAGGATTAGTTCAATAACTTAACAATCAGCTCAGGGCATGTTGCGTAAAAAACCATAAATTAAACAACTCGTCATCCAGATATTCGAAAAGAAAAGCATAGGTAGAAGAACAGTAAAAACAGAAATATAAAGATAACCTTATACAACTTTATTTGAAATTTAAACAAATGTGTTAACTAGATGGAAGGAAGCACATAATTACCAGGACCTGTGGAAACACAGGCAGATGGCTGAACATGGAGGAGTATGAAGTTATAGGACTGCTGTATGTCTGTTTGAACAGCCAAGAGATGTTTGCAAGCCCACTCACAGGCACGCATACTCTCCTCGCTCTCCTCCACTGCAACCACTATGTTCGCCATCTTAATTCTATTCTCTCCCCTTGTTTTCTCTGGTTGGATTCGGATAATAATGGACTCCAAATAATTTCTTGCGATGGCTGTTGGAATGCGTGATTACAGAAAGCATACAAATACTATATTCTTTGGTTGTCTATCATTGTTCACCCATCGAATTGAATTACCAGGCAAAACCAGCTTAAGGGGCCAGCTTCTTGATTTTTTTAACTGAGAAAGCAACAACCATTTCTACTTTCTATTCGGCCATCAATCATCTATCGCCACCGTCTGGGCTCTGTTTCACTGACTCCTTTTAATACGAGTATGTAAGGCACACATTACAGTGGGCACTGGGTATTGTCGTTTTCACGACAGGGTTTATATTCAAAGACTCCAATTGGGCCGACAGCGAGGGATTCGGATTGAATAACTAAATTGAATTTGCCACAGTGAGGGATTCGGATTGAATAATTAAATTGAATTCGCCAGCATGGATCGAATTTGATAGTAAAATTTGGTTATCTAATATGGTTAAAAAATTTGAATGGTATATGAAATTGTTAATTTCGTCAAATTTAGTGGAAGAGTTTATTTTCTTATTGTTACAGTAGTTAATTGCCGGTTGGTCCTAACAAACCCTAAAACCAACCATTTTTGTTTGTAATGAAAAAGTTTGTTTTATTAAACAATGAAAACATCATAGTTGACCAATTTTAATTTGAAGGTAAGATCCTTTGCATCCTAATTTTTTGAAACAGTAAACCTCAAAATTAAAATTAAAACTCTCTTAATCAAGAGAAGGGGAAACCCGAAGTATAAAAGCTAACCCTCCACCTTAGGATCATAGTGTTGAGATCTTCATTGAAAATGGTAATTTGAAAGTAACCCTCCACCTTAGGATCATATTGTTGAGATCTTGATTGAAAATGGTAATTTGATATCCGAAGTATAAAAGCTAACCCTCCACCTTAGGATCATAGTGTTGAGATCTTCATTGAAAATGGTAATTTGAAAGTAACCCTCCACCTTAGGATCATATTGTTGAGATCTTGATTGAAAATGGTAATTTGATATGGGTAAGTGTTGCTTTTATAAAGGGAGACACTTTCTATCATTCCCTTGGTGAAACAGTTAATTTTATCATTGACAACATTTCAAATGCACAAGGAGAACATCACTTCACTTCTTATAGGGAGAAAATAATATAATATTACACCAATTATAATTAACGGGAAGTGCATAAATTAGGAATAACTAAATGCAATTTGTTTATGTTCTTCCTAAACCCTAACATTAGAAATAATCTTATAATCCAAAAAAAATTCTTTAGAAGTAATCTTATAATCCAAAAAAAATCTTTTATTAGTATATAGAACTATGCCTTATTGATAATTAGATTTGGAAATATAAACACACCAAATACATTATTGTTATTTCTTAAAAAATTATATGTTGAGTTCATTTTAGGTTTAATGTTTTAGGGTTTTAAGAAATTGGCATAACACTTGAGTTCGTGGAATATTAAAGAACACCTTTAATTTCATTAGATATTGATAAATATCTCCCAAAATCAATTTTTTGAGCTCTCTCTCCCATTACATATTTCCAATAATAAAAACCCTTATCTTTACTAGATACTCTTTTTAATACCCCCTCAATACCTATAAAATCTTCAGTACTCTGCATATGTCCCCAAACACCTACAATATATTGACTTTATTTTTCAAAATTTTAAAACCCCCCTTATGAATGAATGCGATAACATATTGGTCAATAAGGTGAAGCCCCCATGGAAATTGGCGAGGGGATGCCCGAAGGCTCAACTTATACTAGGCTTCATTCAAACCATGTACATAATCCTAATTACCTATGTAGTTCTCCTTAGCAAAGTCCTCATGCATTCATCATGTTTAATGACACACATGCACATTATTGTAATTTACATAAACATTGGCTTGCCATGACACATTTATTTAGGCCATAAAATAAGAGGGAATATTGTTAGGGTCCTAACCCGCACATAGGTAGAACAATATATTCAGATGTAATAAAGGCCAATATTAATAAGGCCTTACAATAAAATAGAGTAAGTCGAATGTAAGAAGACCTAATAGAAGCTTCCGCTTCTAGAAGGATCTTCCTCTAGATGCTTCTTTTGATAGACATATTTAGTATAAATAGGATTCGAGGGTATGATAACCCTAGCTTGGAGATTATTGTAATAGAGATCTTCTTGACTGGAGGTTGCCCCCTCGAAGAGGCCTGTGAACATTGCTCCCATAATCAAAGTGCTATTTCTGTTGTTATTCTTATATCATTTCAGTGTTATTGTGGTGATTATTCTAGTTATTTTGTTGTTATTCTGCCATTTCTAGCATTTTATTTCTGTTCTGCATACTTTTTATATCTGGTATATTACAAGTGGTATTAGAGCACTTTCCTTGGCATAAATTGTGGGTAATTTTTTTTCAGAGTAGCGACGTATTCCGACATCTTTAAGCCACAAAGATTTGTCATTACGCGCATAAACCCACGGTTGAGTGATTCATACATGCAGGAAATACAAGTGGTTCTTAAACGCACATCTGTTGGGCAACCTTGTAATCCATGTTGGTACCCCTTCGAGTGGTAGCGCATCAGAAAACACCTGTGTACGAATTGACTTAGATTTCCTGAAGCCCTCTTTAGATAAATTGATCGGCCGCCTGACTACTATAGTGCCACCGAGAACAACACTCGGGAAGATACTCTCTAGTACTTGGGTATTCGGGTAGTACGACTAAGGGTATGGTCTATCCTCCTTAGCTAGTGCCCTGAAATATTGGGCCAAGTACTACTGTTGGACCCCACACGTATATTAGAGAGCTATAGCACAGGGAAAACCCTTATCTATAGAACCCTAGAATACCTAACCCTTGGGGACAGAAACATAAACAAATTAAAACAAACAAGATCATTGTCACGCAACTATGTTCAGGTTGCTAAGTAAATACACATTTCTTTCTGGTTAAGAATTTGGGCATTTCCTCTCTGCAGTATTATTTAGATTGGAGTATAACTCCGCAGGTGTTAAAAAAAAAAACAAGTCTGGAATTTTTTTCACCATTATTTGCAACCTATTCCATTGGATTCATCTCTTCTCCCTTATCACAT
>SNQJ01S0016097.1:128987-145848 GCA_010110895.2 Picea sitchensis
GTGGATTGAGGTTGGAAGGGTGAGGGAACTTTACCCTCATCTTTACATAGACTGAGATATCCTTTTGGAGGTCCAAAAGCTTTCCAATGGGGAGGTGTGATCAGGGGATCAAATTTTGCTCAATTTTCAAAGTGCTCGGAATGTGACGAAACAGTGCCATTGCGTCCGTCTCGTCTTCCTGATTCTGGTGGAATATTTACTTTCTCAAATAGAGTCTGTATGGAGATGATATCGCGATCTGTCTGCCAAGCCAAACAAGCAAAAATTTTGGATGCTGACTGTACCTGTCCGTACAGTCCGTACAGTTTGTATGGTGATGTGGCAGGACCGTACATGCCGTACAGTGGTGACGTGGCAGATGTTGGTTGGTCGATTTTGGGTGAGTCGAATTTTGACACGTGTCATTGGGTGGCCAATAATAGGAGGACACGTGGCCCAATCCAAGGGTGCCACATGTTGCTCACTGGTTGGCTAAGGAGTTTATGTATAAAATGTTGGAGGCCGCGGGGTTCGACCCCCAGACCTCTCCTCCACATAGTGACTTCACAAATTCCAATAACCAACTTTCCCACCAACGTTCCTTGTTACGAATGTCAACGCACATATATTTCATATGGTGTATTGTTTTAGTTGGAAATGGGGTGGGTCGGGGCTTAGCCCCGACCCATGGTTTTATACCATAACATATAACCATATGTTATAACCATGTATATAAATGCACACGCTGATGTATGTAACAATAAACCAAAGGTTTACCATGTATTAAAATGTGGCGCGGTTATAACATTTGCGCATGGGTTTTGACATGGCCCACGGTTTTTAATATATATTGCATATGCCCACGAGTTGGAGCTCGGGGGTTATACGGTTGGAGTAGTTCAACGAACTAACCACCCATTTGCTAAGACCGTGGTTATATGCTCCATACGCCCAGGTGCCGAGGCGGTTAGGGGCTGGCATGTGCTTAATCGTCCTACGGTTTGCACTGTTGGCACGGTTGCACCCGATGCTGGATTTTTACACTTAAAAGAGCGTGTGAGCCAGGTTTGTTCAAGGAGGGTGCGAATTGTAGAACCAGAGACAACAATCTTGAAGAGGGAGACTTCCAGGAGGCCTAACTTCTTCATTTTTCAACCGATTGAGGTGCCGAAAGAGCCCAGACAGGGGTTTTGGGACGTTGGGAATCCATTGGAGCAGTCGTTTTGTCAGTTTGAGAATTGTAAGAGATGTGTTTGAGCACTTTTTGAGCAATTAATAATAATGATCCATTGGAAGCTGCACCAGGAGATGTAGCCCATAAGAGGGGTGAACTCCTTTATCAATTGTTGTGCACATGTGTTTATGTTCAATATTTATGCTGTTGTCTATGAATATTTTGCATAAGTAATCCTTAATTTATGTGTTGCAAATTGAGCCTGTTTCTTTAAACACATAACATTTCACTTGCTATAATTATTCAAGTTTTTCAATTCTTCTTCATTTTTAGATTAGGCATCTATGATCACCATCCCTGGATCAATAAGCTCAGATGTCTTGACATGCTTTGTGCTGATCAGTTTCTCCTTCGTGGTGATGAGGATCGAAATGTCCAATGCAAGCCTCATTTTCTTAGTGGTTCTCTTCATGATGGATTTCCTCTTTCGGTATTATGATATTTCTTGTATATCGGTGACCTCATCAACAGGATCAGGGATTTTTTGTTCTCCCCATGTAAGAGTGTTTCCTAGGATCCTGATGGTGTATATTTGTTCAAGGCTAGGTTCCTAAACCTCTTATTTAGGTCCCAATGGCTTGGCCTCTAGTTATTTCTCATAGGATGGTAAGGTACTAGCCAAAACTGAGGAATCATAGGAAGGTTCAGTACTTACTTGGTAATCAGTTGTTCAGATGTCATCTTCCTGTTGCGAAATTTCTTCTTCTTGTTCACTTGATCCTAGATCATCCCTTGATTTTTCCATTGGGATTCTCGGTATGTCGAGTGGATCAATGTCCAAGGAACATTCTACCTCATTCTCACTTTGTGGATGACTCTAAATTGGAGCATCGAGACCCAGGGTGGATGCTCTCTCGAGTTCTTTTTCCTCTGAAATTTGCACTGGAGTGACCAGGGACACCTCTGAAATCTCCTCATAATCATAGATGGTTATAAAATTGAACAAGGGATTTGGTACACTCATTCTCCCTAATGTCGTTTCTATCTCGGTCTGGTTCAAAATTTCCTGTGGTGATCCAGTCTACGGTGGTGGAACCTCAGGGTTTTCGGACCTGGTGATTTATTCAAGTCGTATCGGATCTTAGCCACTTGGTTCCCTTCAGCTTTTGATTGGGTTATCATCGGGAATCCTCATAATTTCTATTAGATCGGGGTCATTTTTCAACTGATCAATGATCCTCTGCGCCTCTTCTATCAAAACTAATCCCCTTCTTTGTGCCTCTATTGTCTTTATCACTCTGATTTCTTCCCTAGCTCTGAGGGCTTCTTGATCTGACTTCTCTATTGTTTCTACATGTTCATCCCTGTGTTAGGTATGTGTTATATTCTTTGAATGTGTGTTGGGGGGCACATTAGGTTTGACAACTGCGTTTGACGATCCCTATTTTGGGAGGTTTTCGCTATTTTTAGTGGAATTTGCTATTTTTAGCGGTTTATTAAATTAATCCCGGATTAAGGGATTAGGGTTTTGGTATCTACAAAATACCTAAAACAATTGTATGTATGGTGAATGGTGAAATTCGATATAATGAATATAAGAAAGGTTTTCTCCGGTTGAGGGTTTCCGGTATAAATCTTTGTGTACTATGTGAATGAGCTATTGATTAATTTATGTTTTTCTTAAGAATCTATATGCATTGATTTACTTCACAGGTTTAAAAATTACACCATGCTCATGGATTTGAACCTGGTCATGTTTGGATTGGCCATCCTTTGCACCACCTCATCCCAGTACTAGGTGCATTATGTGAAATTTTTTTCCTCAAACTTATCATGAGCGTATGGCCAATAGGATGATACCCGTGAAGCATGTTGGAGGACCAGGAATTTAGGGTCGTTCTTGTGGAATCGGTCTATCAGGAACCTGAATTCAATTTGGCTCAACCCCTCTATTTTGGCTTGAGTAGTATATTTCACCAGATAAAACCCTATATGAACATAGGGTATGAAAGATCACTTCTTTTCCTTGACCAATGTGGCATTGTATCCCTTCAATATAGTCTGATAGCATATTCCCCCCACCACGAGCTGGGATGGGACATGAGTAGGTAGGAGATGTGGTGCTCTGATGGCCCCACACTTATGTAGGTTGATTGTTTGTCTACATAAAAATGGCCTACTTTTCTACCATTTTCTTGGATGCTACATATAATCTTGGGCATTACTTCTTGAAAATAATAAAATGAATACGGGCGATGAATTCATTGCATATGACTGCACAAGATTTCTTGTACTTGTTCTCCCATAGTATGATAAAGTAGATGTGGATCGGGAGATCTGAACATGCCATCTTAAATTTGTGTCAACAAATACATTCCTTGCACACATGAAATCGAGTATGTACGAGGCCATGTAGAAAGTGGGTGCCTCCCCTTCTTTCGACGTCTGAGCCTGTTGTACATAGATTCTTAATTGTTTTGAGATTATCACTCCCTAGTTGAAGCTTATCCTGGAGATCACCATTGTTTATGCCAATGACATCTACACTTCCGAAAACTTGGAGCAATCCTTTTCTCCATATAGCCGGTAGGTGAGAGCCATCAAATAGATGTATGGATCACTAAGGTTAGATGTCCCATACCATCCATTTCTCCGGTTAGTGAACTTCTTGTCTTCTTTCCACCATGAGGCCATCAACCGGTTGGTGTCATGGAATTCAAAGAAATTCACCACGAAGTTTTTGTTGAGCCACTCCTCTGGTTCTGTTAGGACCCTAACCTACACATAGGTAGAACAATATATTCGGATGTAATAAAGGTTAATATTAATAAGTCCTTTCAATAAAATAGAATAAGTCGAATGTAAGAAGACCTAATAGAAACTTCCACTTCTAGAAAGATATTCCTTTAGATGCTTCTTTTGATAAACATATTTAGTATAAATAGGATTCAAGGGTATGTGACACCTAGCTTGGATATTATTGTAATAGAGCTCTCCTCAACTAGAGGTTTCCCCCTCGAAGAGGCCCGTGAACATTTCTTTCATAATCAAAGTGCTATTTTTTTGTTATTATTATATCGTTTCAGTGTTATTGTGGTGATTGTTCCAGTTGTATTGTTGTTATTCTACCATTTCTAGAATTTTATTTCTATTCTGCATAGTTTTTATATCTGGTATATTACAAGTGGTATCGGAGCACTTTCCTCGGCATAAATTGTGGGTTAAATTTTTTTTCAGGGTAGAGACGTATTCTAGAATATTTAAGCCATAAAGATATGTCATTACGCACATAAACCCATGATTGAGGGATTCATACATGCAGGAAATACAAGTGGTACTTAAGTGCACATCTGTTGGCCACCCTTGTAACCCTTGTTGGTACCCCTTTGAGTGGTAGCGCATTAGACAACACCTGTGTAAGGATCGACCTAGATTACCTGAAGCCCTCTTTAGATAAACCGATTGGTCACCTGAATACTATAGTGCCACCGAGAACAACACTCCGGAAGATACTCTCTAATACCTGGGTAGTCGGGTAGTACGTCTAAGTGTATGGTCTATCCTTGTTAGTTAGTGCCTTGAGATAGTGGGTTGAGTACTATTATTGGACCCCACATGTATATCAGAGAGCTACGGCACAAGGAAAACCCCTGTCTATTGTTGGCCCTTGGTTATGGAAGGAAGTGAATAACAAGAAAGAAAATTTGAAATGTGCACTTCGCAAAAGACACAATGACTGTCAGTGGGTTGAAGTGAGAAAAAGAGCAGAAAAGATGAAGCGAAGTACGAAAAAGAAATTTGTTGGATGAGAAGGTCAAGGTTGATAGATAAACAAGTAAGAGGGATTGAGGACAACTCATAAAGTGAGTAAAATCCACCTTTGGATGATTTGGAGCACCAGACGAGAAGGAAGGAAAGACAGGTTGGTGAAGCCTAGAAAAAGCGGGTCAAATTGACCTAGGGTTTTAGACACCTAAGATTTTGGTATCTAGGGTTTTGGCACCTAGGTTTCGACCTAAGGTTGTCAGTGATGTATTGTAATGTATAAATAAGGGTCAATAGGACCTATGTCGGGTCGGTACAATATTGTTGTTGATCTAGCTATAGTACTGTGTAAGGGATCATTGTATTGAGAGAGAGAAATCCTTATGGTATTGTAAGATCTTTTGTTGTGTGCAAAGGTCAATTCCTATAGTTAGGTGCACAGGAAGGGGAGAGAAAGAGAGATAAGAAAGGATGATCTCCTAGCTGAGAGTGTAGATAAGAACTGCATGATTTATCTTAATAAATCATAAGCCAGTTCTGTGGATGTATCCCTAGAGAGAGGGTGAACCATGTACATTTTATGTAGTGTGTGTGGCTGATGATTTTATCTCAACCACTGTTATATTATTATTTGCATTGTTGTATTAGATCAGATCTATGAAATGTGCAGGGTAGATCTAGCTTGATAAGTGATAGATGCATGTTGTGTTGTTGTTGTAATAGATCAACTTGATATTCCCCTGGTTGTAGACATCTCTATCCTACAACCCCCTCATAGTTTCTTTGGGTGAGACTGCATCTACTTCACAGGT
The DNA here is from genome assembly GCA_010110895.2 of Picea sitchensis. Lineage (NCBI taxonomy): Eukaryota > Viridiplantae > Streptophyta > Pinopsida > Pinales > Pinaceae > Picea > Picea sitchensis. Next base: position 134,718 of record SNQJ01S0016097.1, read on the forward strand.
GTTGTCGAAAGGGCCAGTAGCTAGGGCTTGTTGGTGTGCTCTTGGAGATGAACCCTGGGTTTTCCCCTATTCCAACAAATGGTTTTGTTACCAAGACCAGAATCTTCTTGAGGGAATTTCAAGGTGGTTCCCATCGAAGACAAAAAATCAAAAGTGGATAGAGGATCAAGAGAAGGACTTCGCTGAAGCCCAGAACAATAACCCTAATCTTAGTACAAAATATTGGTTGTAAAAATATATCTTTACCGACATTCGCGAGAAATTATTTGGAGGGATCCATCAAGAGCTATATGAGTGGTTAGCTAGGTTAGCAGATACCCAGTTCAAGATAAGACCTAGATCTCCCGTAGTTTGAACATCGACGTTAATCTAGAAGGTTAAAAGGGTTGATAACATTGTATCCATAGAAATAGATCACTGGTTTGATAGTACCATTGGAGGGTATATCACCAAGTTTGTTGTTGACAAAGTAGAGTCATACAACCAAGATGAAAGATATTTATTTAAAGGACCCAAAGGAAATTTTTTACAATTCCTGAAGTTGAGACTCAATATGTTGTTGCATGAGAAGAACATCTTGAAGATACAGTAGATCAAGAAGATTTGAAAAGGCTAATGTTCAAGAATTCGGACAACGATAATGACACAGAAAGTGGACATACGCGCAGTACAAGAGTATTATGAGGGCTTCATCTTGAGAACTTGTTTAAGAAAAACTACAGGGAAGAGAGTTTCTATAGTGGAGAAGATGCAGATCTGATAGATGAAGAACATTCAGAACCCACCAGAGAAGAGGAAGGGGACATTGAAGAACTTCACCGAAACGAGCCAGAAACCTCTGGAACTACACATGCTATTGAAGTAAGTAATATCAATCCTCTTGTTGTTTCAGAAATGCTAAGTAATCAGAACATTCCAAATCACCAGAGTCCATAGAGCACTATTACTAGCAGTTCAACATCCACTCAGACAGGAAACCTAGGCAACTTCATGGAAGATGAGATGAGGCTCCCTATCTTTAGAGGAGATGGATCTGAAGATCCTGATCAACACTAGTTCCTATGTGAGGCCATATGGAACATTGAAAATATTATCGATGAAGTTGTCAAAAGAAACTAGTTTAGCACTACATTGAGAGACCACATGTTGAGCTGGTACATGAATCTTATCCAAGGACTTATTCATCCTAATCCATTGAATGAGATCAAGAAGGCGATGATTGCATAGTTTAAGAAACCTAAGTCAGAGTCCCAATGTATTACAGAGCTGAAAGAGATCAATCAAAAGGTAGCCGAACCTGTTTGGGAGTTCGACCAGAGATTCAAGACCCTAATAGGAAGATTGACTTTTAAGATCCCAGATGAGAAAAATAGGGAATGGTTCATTGTTGCTCTGTTACCACATACCAGAGTTCCTTTGATGCAGCAGAAGATTGCTTCATAGGAAAAAACATTGGAGATTTCCATGAAGCTTGAATCAACCCCCATGGGAGAATCCAACTCAGGTATGAGTCATATCTTGAGTCATCTAACTAGTTTGTCTCTACAGGTCGAAGACATGAAGAAGGACAAGGGAAAAGAAAAATGAGAAGACATCTAGTGTGTCAGATGCAGATCGGAAGGTCATGGAAAGGAACACTGCTCTCTCTTCAATGAATACTTGGATTCTGGATTTTCGAGCCCCTTGAAGCAATCCACCTTACCTTGGTGCAAAGTATGCAGAAATCGACATCACCCTGGTGAGTGCTATTACATGCGAAATACGTTTAGACACCAATAAAATTGTATTGCACATTATGTAAATCAGTAGGGCATGATGATAGAGATTGAAGATCTTATGATCTCATGCATGAAAGATCGAGATATATATAATATCTAAGGTGAAGTACATCAAGAAGGAAACACTATGCAGTATAACTCCCCAGGAAGAGGAAAATTCAATCCTCATGGTGGATACAGAGGACGAGACCGAGGAGGAGGAATGGGCCGAGGACAAGGAAAAATAATATATTATAACTGCGTGCATCCCATACATCTAGCAAGGGACTTTCATAACCCTTGCACCACTTGCCGTTATTGCAACTCCTTCGAGCATGTCATTGAGGACTGCCCTTTGCTGCTAGCCAAGCTTCAAGAAAGACGAGGACCCCAGTAGAACCCACAAGTTCAATTGATCTATGCTTAACCTCACAGAGCAGACCCTAGAGTCTTTGTTATCACTTGAGGAGGGGCTACCATAGGAGAGGATAGAATGACCTAAGGAAAGATCTCAGAAGACACAAGTATCAAGAAATATGTAGAGAAGACCCAAAATTTTGATGTGAATAAAGAAAGACAAATCTTTGAGGAAGAAAGAAAAGAGTTCAAAGAAGGTCAAGGCTCTTCCTCCAAGAAACAACCAAAAATTAGAGAATATGGGATGCCTCAGGCATTAGATCAGTCGGTTTTTCCAAAAGGAGGAGAAGAGGTTAGTAAGCTCATTGAATTTTTATACACTTGTATTAAGTTAATTCGGGATGATAACGTTGTGAAAGAACTACAAAACTTAATCAGGTAGTATGCACTATGGAATATAGACCCCTTACTGAATAGGGTAGTACACAAAATTGGTACGAAGAGAAGGAGAAACAAAGAATTACATTTGAATTCTCAAATAGGAGAGCATGATATAGACTATGTGGTCCTCGACTTAGGGTCGGAGGTCAATGTCATGATGAAACAAACTTGGGCACTAATGGGAAAACTAAGGTTAATATATTCCCCTATCAGACATAGGATGGCTAATCAACAAGATGTCATCCCATTTGGATGATTGGAGCATGTCCCTGTGGACATCGATGGAGTTAGAACCTTTGCAAATTTTGAGGTAATTGAAATTGTTAATGACAACTGCCCTTGCCCTGCATTGCTAGGAATTGATTGGTCCTTCAACAATTCCACTATTGTTGATTTGAAGAAAAGACGTATGACATTTGAAATATATGGCCTTAGGGTCATTTCACCCTTAGATCCAGATGAAGGTCCATGATACACAAAGCCCATCTGAGAAGAATACCATGCATACGAATTGGAAAACAACTACAAACTAACAACCATACAACAATATTACATCAACCCTACAACTGATGGGAATCTAAGTTGGAAAAGAAACAACTCATGTTTATTAGATTCAAAAGAATCACTAGAGAACTAGCAGAACCAAATGTATGAAGTATCTACTAGAAGATGTGCTAGATTAACCAGAGAAGTTCATTGGATCGACACAACAGTAAGTGACTTACCCAAATTTGATGGTTGGAATCCATTAGAGGCCTTATTGTTGGACTTCAAAGCAAGTGTAACAACACAACAGAGACTGTTGTCCATGGATGAGGTCTTGAAAGCTACACCAACAAGATGATGGGGAACACATAAAAGAAATATTACAGATTGGACACAATGCCGAACTTTAATAACAACACAGTTCTCAGCACAAGTAGTAAGTTGTGAAGTAAGGTATACAGGTCGAAATTTTCCAAAATACCATGTGAAAAGCTGTGAAGAGGCTTGGAGTGACATTCCACAAGAACAATGGGTGCACAGATTCATCAACACACTGGACACGACCCCCATCAACTGCTACCTTCAAGCGGAGATGCACCTTGTCACTATAGATTGGGAAGGTATGATTCATAATTTTGTAACCACCTTTTTATTTGAAGGTGAATATCCTTCAGTGGAATAAGCATTACAGATTGTGATAAATAATGTAGTCGAGGAGACAAATAGCCTCCCTATGGAACAATAAGAGGATGAATGGACTGCACCCCTCCAGAAATTGCAGAGCTGCTATAACATCAATGCCAATGATGATGATAATCCCAGGAAGGTGAGCATCGCAGAAATAGAAGGCCAAAGAACTATGGAAGGACCAAGAGTTGATCTACCATTTATTGGTCAACCAATCAATATAAAAAATGTCAATATTGGAATAGAGGCGACACCAAATCTTGCCAATGTCGGAGATTATTGGGGTGTTGCTACCATTGACAAGATTACAAAGTTGTTGCATGAATATCATGACTTGTTTCTGACCAAGTTCATTGATATGAAGGGTATCAAAGGTCATATGGGAGATATGAGGATCCCTTTGAAACCAGGTGTGAAGCTAGTCAAGCAAAGATCCTACAGATTGAACCTGAAATATAGGGGAAAAGTGAAGATCAAAATTGACAGAATGCTTGAATCAGGGATTATTCAACCTGTCGAAGAATCAAAGTGGATCAACCATATGGTGGTATAAGACAAGAACATAGGAGAAATAAGGATATGTGTGGACCTCAGGAAGTTAAATGATGTCTTTCTACATGACCCTTTCCCTACACCATACACTTATGAAGTATTAGACAACATGGGAGGTTAGGAGGTATATTCTTTTGCAGATGGATTTTTAGGATACCATCAGATCCGGATTGCTAAGGAGGACCGCCACAAGACCACGTTTTCCATAAAATGGGGATTCTGCCAATATACAATGATGCCATTTGTACTGAATAATTCCCCAGCCATATTTTCCAGGGTGGTGGTCGAAGCGTTCAAAGAATTTTTGCATAAATTTTTAGAAGCATATTTTGATGACTAGACTGTGTTTAGTTTGTTGAAAAATCATATTTAGTGTCTAAGGCTAATGTTTGATAAATGCAGGCAGTGTCAAATTTCTTTGAATCTGAATAAGTGCATCTTCTTCTCACCATTTAGAGTGTTATTAGGCCATATTGTATGTAATCAAGGATTGCTGGTTGATCCATCTAAAATTGCGATTATAGTTGATTTTCCACCTCCTACTCCAGTCAAACAACTCCGTACTATGCTACGACATACTGGCTATTACAGGAAATTCATTAAAGACTATGCCCAAATAACAACATCGATGGATAAGATGTTCAAGAAGGATTGTCAGTTTGGTTGGACAGGCGAATGCCAACAAATCTTGGACATGCTGAAACAGAAGATGGTCACTATGCCCATTCTGGTTTTTCTAGATTGGAGGAAATAGTTTCATGTGCACATCGATGCATATTCTATTTCATTAGGAGCATTACCGACACAACCGGGAGAAGGGGATATCGACCATCCGTTAGATTTTTCTAGCAGGAATCTATCTACAGCTGAAACTAATTACACCACTACCTAGAGAGAGAAGGATTAGCCATGGCGTATGCATTGAAAAAATTCTGACACTACTTGTTGGGAGGACACTTTAAAATGTTTACAGATAACTCCACACTGAAATACCTGGTCAACAAGCCAGTGCTGGGGGGATGAATATGCATATGGCTTATGTTGTTTCAAGAATATGATTTTGAAATCATAGTTAAGCCATGAAAAATGAACAAAGGCCCTGACTACCTGTCAAGGTTGGAAAATGGAGAAGAACCCACCAATTTGGAGGATACATTGCCATATGCACAACTTCTCACCATTAGAAAGATTGTTGACCACTTTGCATACATAGCCCAGTTCCTGTCAATAGGAATGGCACCTAATGAGTACATGATTCCCCAGAAGAAACATCTAGTGGTGTGTGTTGCATACTTTTCACTGATAGCTGGCCAGCTATACAAAATGGGACCTGATGAGATACTAAGGAGATGTGTTATGGAGACGAAGCGACCATTCATCCTTGAAGAATATCATGAAGGCATCGTAGGAGGACATTATGCAGGAAGAGAAAATGCATAGAGGGTTTTGAGAGATGGCCTTTGGTGGCCTACCTTACACATAGATGCTAAAGATTATGCCAGATCCTGTGATGTATGCTAGAGAGTTGGAAAACCATCCAGACAAGATGAAATGCCATTAGCACCACATATGACCATACAAGCATTTGAAAAATGGGCCATTGACTTTGTGGGACCCATAAACCCACCAGAAAAGTCCACAGGAGCAAGATACATCATTACTATGATAGAATACTTAACCAAATGGGCCGAAGCCATAGCAATAAAATATTGTAGTGCAACCACAGTTGCGAATTTTATATTTGATGGCATAATAACTAGGTTTGGATGCCCCAATATCCTTATGAGTGATCAAGCCACACACTTAATCAATAAGACAATTGAAGCCATGACTGAAGAATTTGCATTCCACCATCAAAAGAGTACACCTTACCATCTGCAAGCAAATGGGATAGTTGAAGAATTTAACAAGATCTTAGAGACCGCACTGAAAACGATTTGTAGTGTGAACAAGGATGACTGGGATTTAAGATCACCTGCAGTACTATGGGCCTATAGAACCACTTGCAAGACATTAACAATGATGACCCCTTTCAAATTGGTTCATGGCCTTGAAGTTGTTCTCCCGATGGAATACTTGGTACCAATATTAAGGATTGTTGCGTTTACAGACATGGATGATACTAGCATTGTTAGTGAGAGGCTTGCACAGTTGGTTGAACTGGAAAAAGATAGATTAATTACAGGATTCCACCAATAGGTTCAGAAGAAATGAGAGAAGGCATATCATGATAGGCACATCAAGAAGAAGGCATTCAAGAAAGGTGATTTAATACTGGTGTATGACAGTAAATTCCTGAAACACCCTGGGAATTTTAGAACGCATTGGATTGGACCATACGAGATTGACTATTTTAGAGAAGGATGAGTTGTGCAATTAAAAACATTGAAGGGAGAATGGAAGGAAGGATTGGTAAATGGGATTCGGTTGAAGTTGTATTATGACAACTAGCTGCCTTGCAGCTCTCAGTAAAAACAACAGGAAAAGGGTCTAGGTACTAGGTGTAGTTGAAACTGGGTACCAGACACAGAAACGGCATTCTGCAAAAGGAGGGAGAGGAGGTATCAAGCAGAAGAAAAGGATGCACTGCATAGTCTAAGGACAAAGAAAAATAGAGAAATCAAATCTGAAGTTCCTCGGGATGAGTCACAGGTGAGTGTTGGGGGTCTATTGGTCCTTGGTTATGGAAAGAAGTGAAGAACAAGGAAGAAAAGATGAAATGTGCACTTCGTGAAAGACACAGTGACTGTCACTACGTCGAAGTGAGAAAAAGAGAAAAAAAGATTAAGCAAAGTACGGAAAAGAAAGTTGTTGGACGAGAAGGTCAAGGTTGATAGATCAACAAGGAAGAGGGATCAAGGACAACTCAAAAAGTGGGTAAAATCTACCTTTGGATTCTTTGGAGTGTTGCGCAAGAAGGAAGGAAAGACAATCCAATGAAGCCTGAAAAAAGAAGGTCAAATTGACCTAGGCTCTTAGACACCTAGGGTTTTGGTATCTAGGGTTTTGGCACCTAGGTTTTGACCTAAGGATGTCAGTGAGGTATTGTAATGTATAAATAAGGGTCAAGAGGACCTAGGTTGGGTCGGTACAATATTTTTGTTGATCTAGCTATAGTACTATGTAAGGGATCAATTTATTGAGAGAGAGAAGTGTCAAGATAGAGAAAGCCTTCTGGTATTGTAAGATCTTTTGTTGTGTGCGAAGGTCAAGTCCTACAGTTGGGTGCATAGGAAGGGGAGAGAAAGAGAGAGAAGAAAGGAGGATCTGCTAGCTAAGAGCACAAATAAGAAATGTATGCTTTATCTTAATAAATCATAAGCTAGTTCTGTGGACATATCCCTAGAGAGAGGGTGAACCACGTACATTTTATGTAGTGTGTGTGGTTGATGCTTTGATCTCAGACACTGTTATATTTTTATTTGCACTATTGTATTAGATCATATATATGAAATGTGCAGGGTAGATCTAGCTTGATAAGTGATAGATGCATGTTGTGTTGTTGTTGTAATAGATCCAATTGCTATTCCCCTGGTTGTATACATCTATGTCCTGCAACCCCCTCATAGCTTCTTTGGGTGAGACTGCATTTGCTTCACAGGTGTTTCCAAAAGGGCCAGTAGCTATGGCTTGTTGGTGCACTCTTGGAGCTGAACCCTAGGTATGCCCCTGTTGCAACATATGTAGAACCCTTGAATACCTAACCCTTGGGGATAGAAACATTAACAAATTAAAACAAACAAGATCTCTTTCCGCACCACTGTGTTCGGGTTGCCAAATAACTACACATTTCTTCCTGGTTAAGAATTTGGGCATTTCATCACTGCAGTATTCTTTAGAATAGAGTATAACTTTGTAGCAGTTAGAAATAAAAAGTCTGGAAATTTTTGCACCTTTATCTGAGACCTATTCCATTGGATTCATCTCTTCTCCCTTATCACATTCATACATATCATTTTTCAGCAAAAGTTTTGACCCTGCCCGCCCCTTTTCAGTTCCCCCATCCTCATGGCCCATACCCGTATCCAAGACTTGGAAGCTCGCTTCAACACCTTGCAATCAAGTCTCATCAAGACCCAACAAGAAGTGAAACAACTCAGTGTGAATGTTTCTGCCATCAATACAACCATGCAATCCTCAATGGAGGAAATCAAACAAGATCTCACCACCCAGCTTGGATCTATCTTTTCGGCACGCTGCACCAAACTGCATATCCCTTCAAATAACCCTTCCTCTTCCTCACTTCTACATATTGAAGGTGAACATTCCTCTCATTCCCATAACTTTCAGAACCATCACTTTCAACGTGACCTACGCCTTCCGTGGGTTGATGTGACCAAATTTGATGGCTCAGACCCAAGTGGTTGGGTAACACAAATGGAACATTATTTCTCTTTATATGAAATTACATATGACTTGGCCAAACTCCAGTATGGTGTTCTCCATCTAGATCAAGAATGTTGGCAATGGTGGAAATGAAGAAAAAATTCTCGTCAAGGGTATATTGCTTGGACACACTTTGTGGCCGAGATTTATGAACACTTTGACACTAACACCAACCATTTGGGTCGTTTGACAAAGTTGAAACAATCAGGAACAATGGAAGATTTTATAGCTTCCTTTGAGCACCTGGCTTTTCAGACAGAGGGCATGTTTGATGCCTTTTTTCAAGAATGTTTTATCAGTGGCCTCAAGGATGATATTTGGGCCCATGTTCTCATGGCTCGGCCTCAGAGTTGGGTGGAGGCTACTAAAAGAGATAAAGAAGCACAACAGGTTGTATCTTCTCAAAACCAGAAACCCTCCTTTATCCCTCTCCCTAAACCAGTTATAATTATGATGACAAATATTTCCCGGGCCACAAGTGTAAGGAACAAAAGTTGTTTATGGCCATCTTCGAGGATATTTTGGAAGAGGATATTGAAACTCCCCTTATGTCCGAGTCACCTAAAACCCCCGACATAACCCCTCCCTCAGACCCTCCCGAAGTAGAACCAGTCATTTACCTCAATTCTCTCACTTGCTTCTCCACTCCCCAAACCCTCAAGCTAATTGGTTACATCAAGCATCATAAGGTCATCATTCTGGTTGATAGTGGAAGCACCCATAATTTTACTCATTGCAGCATTGCCCAAGGAACTCATTGCTACATCGATGCTATCAATAATTTCCAAATCATGATTGTCAATGGTGGATCCATGAAATGTGGAGGGCATTGTGAAAATGTGTGTCTCCAAATTGGTGACTACCACTTGAAATCTCATATGTTTTCTATCGATATGGCGGTTGTCACATTGTGTTGGGTGCAAAGTGGTTCAGGACTTTGGGTCCCATTCTCATGGATTTTAAGGAATTAACCATGCAATTTGACCAGGAGGGCCACCAATATAAGTTCCAAGGCATCACCGTCGGTTCACCTGAGATCATTAGTTCCCATCGCATGGAAAATCTTCTAAAAAATGTCATTCTGGTGTTATTTCTCAACTCCATGCCATACAAGCAATAGAAACATCTTTGGTGTTGCAAGACCTCCAAGCCATCCTTTCTAAACATCAAGTGTTATTTTCCACTCTCCAGGGACTCCCTCCTTCATGTGGTGTTCATGATAATTCCATTCCCCTTGTACTCAAAAGCCTTCCTCCCAATATCCGTCTGTATCGTCACCCCTTTTCCCAAAAAAATGAAATTGAGAAAATGGTCCAGGAACTCCTTAATGCAGGCGTTATCTGCCCTAGTACGAGGCCCTACTCTTCTCCTGTGGTCATGGTCTTGAACAAAAAAGGTTCTTGGCGAATGTGTCATGACTTCCATGCCCTTAAAATACTTACCATTAAAGACAAATTTCCCATTCTTGTCATTGATGACCCCCTGGATGAACTGAGTGGCGCCCAATTCTTTACTAAACTTGATCTTCGTTCAAGCTACCACTAGATACATATGAAACAGGAAGACATTCCCAAGACTGCCTTTAGAACTCATGAGGGCCACTATGAGTTTTTGGTCACGCCCTTTGGCTTGTGTAATGCCCCCTCCACCTTCCAAAGCCTCATGAATCATGTCTTTTGTCCTTTTCTCCATCATTTTGTCTTAGTTTTCTTTGATAATATCCTCATCTATAGCAAGACCTGGACAAAACATCTTTCTCATGTGGATCGAGTTCTCCATCTACTCTCTTAGCACCAACTTTTCCTAAAACAGTCTAAATGTGCTTTTGGCGGCTCAGAAGTAGAGTACTTGGGTCATCTGGTTGGAAAGGACAGCATCAGGGTGGCTCTTAAAAAGATTGAAGCTATGAAAGACTGGCCTCACCCAAAGACTCTCAAAAACTTGTGTGCACTTCTGGGCTTAAGAGGTTATTATCGCAAGTTTGTTAAGAATTACAAAAAGATTGCATCACCTCTCACTGCTCTCCTAAAAAAGAACTCTTTCACTTGGACTCCAACTGTTGCTCAAGATTTTCAAACCTTGAATATGGCCATGTGCACCACTCCAGTCCTGGCCCTTCCTGATTTTACAAAGACCTTTGTCTTAGAATGTGATGCTTCAGGGAAATGAATTGGTGTTGTCCTTATGCAAGAGGGTTGTCCTTTGGCCTTTACCAGTAAGCAACTATCTGAAAGAAATCTGGGCAAATCTATCTATGAAAAGGAAATGTTGGCTATTCTACATGCCATTGATTTGTGGCACCCTTATCTATTGGGGAAATACTTCCAAATTAAGACAGACCATCAAAGCCTCAAGTATTTTCTGGAACAACGCATTTCCTCCCCGGAGCAACAAAAATGGGTAACTAAGCTATTTGGCTATGATTATGAGATCATTTACAAGAAAGGAAAAGAAAATGTGGTTGC
>SNQJ01S0016098.1:0-24611 GCA_010110895.2 Picea sitchensis
GGATTTGGTGTCAAATCGACTTGGGAGCTGATCCATTAGTGGTTGGGAGGCCGACCAATTTCAATAAATGCGTCGTTTAGCAGGCGCGCGGGTTTCTTGCCCAATAGCCGCGCCTTGTGCACATATGCGCGCTTTGTACAATGTTATTACGCGCATACGCGCGTGCACCCAGATGATGTAAAGCGCCCTTCAAATTTTTGGTCATTTGGTATAGTTTTTTACCCTTTTTGCAATGTTGTGACATTAATCCTGTGCCATGAACGACTCCAGTCCTGTTTTGATGAAGTGGAGTTCTTGTCGCCATGTGCGGACGAAATTTTAGTGATAACAATGATCTAGTCATGAAATAGTCTAGATGACTATATTGATGCTACTGGGTAAATGGTATGTTTTGTGCTCAAGTCCATTTCCTGCAAATACCTCTCTAGATAGGAGGGAGTGTTAATATTATGGTAGCTGCGGGGGGTATTTACCCCCACGTGTGAACCTGATGAGAATAGAAGACTCCGGGAAGCAAGAGAAACCCTAATGAGTTGGATAATAACCCTAGAAACATTGTCGACTAAAGAAGAAAAATTATAATAGGCTATTAGCCTCCAAGAGAAGAAGTCAGCTAGAATTAATAATAATATACTGAACAGACACATACCCAGAAAGAGAAGTCGGCCCCAGTAAACTAGCAGGATTACTATAAATACAGGGCACCAATTCTCATTTGTCATATCTTAGCAGTTGCAGACAGAGCCAGTTCTGCGCAGCAGCTTCCCAGTTGGTGCGCACTGTAGTTGCAGTCTGGTGCGCAGGTTTGGAGAAGGGTTGTAGGTGCAGCTGCAGCAGCAGCTAGTTTCAGTATTGGCTTGGATATCTCTTGGCTAGGGTTTGGAACATCTGATCAGTCTTTTGTGATGCGCTATCCTTGGGGATTGCTGCACTACTCTTTGTTTGGCTATCTAGCCTAGGGTTTTCTTCTGGAGGAATTCTCAGTCAAGGTTAAGGTGCTCAGAGGGAGGCTTCGGCCTGTGGTTGGGTGACGAGGGTATTGTCAATGGTAAAATGAGCAAACCATCTTCTATATTCTAACATGAAGGACCTACATCAAACCTATCTTCACCCTTTACAAAAGGACCTGCATCAGACCTGTGTTCACCCTTTGCAAATGAAGAACCTGCATCAGACCTGTCTTCACCCTTTACAAATGAAGGAACTACATCAAGCTTCATTGGAGTACCAATTTCTTCCTTGTTGTAATGAAGACCGGATTTATCATTTGGTTATCTTTGACTATCCAATATCTCATCCAAGATCATAGAGTTCTTCAAGAACATGACATGGGTGTTTGACTTCTCAACTTTATTTATAAGATTCACAACTTTTTCTTCCATCTTATGACATGACTCTTCCCTTTTGTTCAACGGGTTCCTTACTACCTCCTCTATTGTTTTGGATTCTTCAAGTTGGGTCTTCAGATTGACATTCCTTTCTCTTAGTTATTATAGATATACAAGGTTTCTGCTAAGTTCATCACCTTCCTTCGTCTTTTCTTTTGATTGACTTATTTAATTCTTCAATCTCTCAATATCCTCTTCTTTTTCTTCTAACTGAATATCTTGCTCATATGTGACCTTTTCATTGTCTTTGACCATTTCCTTTATTTCCAAGATATGATTTTGATTACTAATCTCATCATCTTCCTTCTTATTTTCTTTTACTTGACTAATTTCATTCTTCAATTTTTTGATCTCCTCTTCTTTTTCTTCTAACTACATATATTGCTCAGATATGACCTTTTCATTGTCTTTCATCATTTCCTTTATTTCTAAGATATGATTTTGATTATTTTCAAGACATTCTTTAGTGTACTCGTAAATATAGCTACAGTCTGAATAATCATGGTCATAGTTGTATTCACCAAAACCTTAATCAACTTTATGTTTAATCTTTGATTGTTCATATTCTACTTCTTTCATGGGATAAATGAAAACAAAAATTTCTTCTATTGTATCTAAATCTTCTTCTTTACTTGCAGGGGAGAATTCAATATCAACATTATTGCAATCGGAAGATTGTGGAGAGTCTTTACCTTTATTCATGGCTAAGTCTTCCTTCTCATCCTTGATAGGAATATCTTATGTGTCTTCTCTTTTGATTTGATACATCGTCTCTAACTTCATCCATAAGTCCTTGGAGGATGTGCATAGTCCCATGCTTTCTTTGACAGTATCTGATAGTCCATTAAGAAGAATCTTCAATGCCACTTCAGTGTTCTTCCTTACTCTTCCTTGGGATGAAAAATTGGATAGATTGTTAGAGGTAGTTAAGTTCAAAGGCTTACTTTCTACTGAATCCCAAGCTTCAGATCCTCTTGAATTCAAATATTGTTTCATATTTTCCCTCCATGAAGAATAATTTGTTCCATCAAATAAGGGAGCTTCATTTATGGAGAGAGCCATTTGCCCACCTATTTATTAAGAATCTACCTTCTAGTGTTTAAACGGTGTTGAAGGAACCTTCTTTGATACCAATTGTTGGTCACACCAACCACACTAAGAGGAGGGGGGGGGGTGAATTAGTGTGTTGACTTTTACAAGTTTTCTTGTTTCAAGTTAGCAATTATTTCAAAACATAATTTTACACATTAAGAGCAATCAATTCATAATCATGATGAACACAAGAGACACCCTATGTCTGTATAATATTTTGTATTATTTTAGATATGTGACTATATGATGCAGACCCCCCTTCTCTCCTAAGGGTTGTGTAACCTCTCGGTCTAGGATCGATCAAGAAATCGAGTCTGATTGACTCTTCGAGCCTCTGTTAGACCCAAAAGTCACTTACATAGGTCCGAAGAGTCAATCCAACTTAATTTCTTGATCGATACTAGACCAGGAGGTCACACATCCCTTCGGAGAGAAGGGGGGTCTGCATCAAGTGGTATCAGAGCTGATTTTTTGATTGTAGATTTTAGGTGAAGGAGACAAAAGAACTCAAAATTGTACTTTGTGTGTGTGACAGACAGTTGACACAATGCCGCCAAGGAGATGAGGAGAGCAACCTTTAGCCAATCGAGTTGTAGAAAGGGAGATGCGAGAACTTCATGCAATATTAGAAGCAATGGAGGCAACACAAAGGAGAGAACATGACACTGGAGATGTCAGGGATGCAGAAATCAAAGAGGTGGTGGGAGAGAATGTCGTCGAAGAAGTTGTAGGAGAGGACGTTTTTGAAGAACACTTACTGAGAGTAGTTAATAGATTGGAAGGTAGAACCAACATAGAGGTCCCAATGTATGAAGAAAATTTAGACGCCGAGGAGCTTCTGGATTGGAGAAGGTCCATGGACAAGCATTTTGACTATGAATATGTCGATGAAGAGAGAAAAGTGAAATAGATTGTCACCGGGATAAAAGGACATGCAACACTATGATGGGATGAACTGTAGGCTGAGAGAAGAAGCAAAGGCAAACATAATATAAAGAGTTGGGACATAATGGTAGCCAAGCTAAAGGATAAGTTCATGCCCAAGGATTATCAGATCAATCTATTCAAGAAGATGCAGAGCCTGAGACAGAAAGGGATGATAGTTAAGGAGTATACAGAGGAGTTCTATACGTTGAACATCAAAATTGGGAAAAGAGAGAAAGATGAAGAAAAAGTTGCCAAGTATATGAATGGCCTGAGATATGAAATCTAAGATGAGCTTAGTATGATTTCGATAGGGATAGTGGAGGATTCTTATCAGTTTTCGTTGAAAGCGGAAGAAAAGTTGGTCAGGAAACAAAGCCAGCGGGGAAGACGTAAAAGCTCGATCCCAAGAAAAAGAAAGGGATTTACCCATGACAGAACACATCAGTCTAAGGATGAGGCTAAGAAACCACACAGTCACTCGGAAAGAGGAGGACGTTCCCGAGAAAGACAAGGTGGTGGAAGAAATTATTCCATAGGAAGAGGAAGAAGAGGAGGAGGAGACGTAACATGTTATGTCTATGGAAAGACAAGACACATGTCTTGGGAATGTCCTGAGAAGAAGAAATAAGGAGGAGGTGAAGCTCGCATTTCATAAGCACAAAAAAGAGACATTGAGGCAGAAAGAGCGGAGGATGGAAGATCCCTGATGTTGAAGAAGATTCTCTTAAAACCAGAGGCAGAAATTGAAAGGTCGGTGCAGAGAAACAGTCTCTTCAGAATATCTTTCAAGACTAAAGATAGAGTATGCAAGGTGATAGTCGAAAGTGGGAGCACTGCCAACTTAGTATCCACGGAGATGGTGGAGAAATTGGAGTTTGAGACAACTTCGCATCTGAAGCCATACAAAGTCTCATGGTTGCAAAAAGGACACCAAGTGATGGTTACTAAAAAATGCTTGGTTGAATTTAAGATAGGAGGATATAGAGATGAAATTCTATGTGATGTAATTCCCATGGATGTATGCCTTATTTTATTGGGAATACCATGGAAGTTTGACAAGAATGTCATTCACAATGGGAGGAAAAATATATACACATTAGAGAAGAATGGTAGGACACACATGTTACTACCAATAGAGGAGAAGAAAGTGAAGGAGGAGGCTAGCACAAACATACTTATTATGAGTTGGGAGGAACTCTGGAAAGAGGTCAAGGATGAACATGAGATGTAGTTTGTTGTGGTGAGGAAACCTAGAGTTATCCTTACAAGTACTTCGACGAAGGATTTGCCTGAAGAAGTTAAGGAATTGTTGGATAATTTCGCTGATATAGTGGTGGATGAGTTACCTAACTCATTGCCACCCATCAGAAGTATCAGTCACCATATTGATTTGATACCAGGAGAAAGTATGTCGAACAAAGAAACATATATATTGACACCTCAAGAGAACGAGGAAGTGAAGAACCAAGTCCAGGAACTGTTAGACAAGGGTTCGGTTAGGGAGAGCTTGAGTCCATGTGCAATACCAGCTATGTTGAGTCCAAAGAAGGATGGAGGATGGTGAATGTGTACAGACTCAAGAGCCATTAACAAGATCACCATCAAGTATAGATTTCCTTTACCGAGAATGGATGATTTAATGGACTATTTAAGTGGAGCAAGTTTCTTTTCTAAATTAGATTTGAAAAGTGGATATCACCAGATCAGAATGAGAGAAGGTGATGAGTGGAAAATAGATTTTAAGACAAATGAAGTTCTATATGAGTGGCTTGGGATGTCATTTGTCTTAACAAACACCCCGAGTACTTTTATGAGGCTGATGAATGAAATACTGAAAGATTTCATTGGCAAGTTTGTGGTTGTGTATCTGGATGATATACTGATCTTTATTCAGACTAAAGAAGAGCATTTGAGGCACCTGACATTAGTGATTAGGAGGCTACGATAGGAGAAGTTGTTGATAAATATAAAGAATTCCTCTTTTATGAAGACAGAACTCATTTATTTGGGTTTTTTGATCTCTTCAAATGAATAGAAGATGGATCTAGGGAAGGTGAAAGAAATCAAAGAATGGTCGTCACCAAGGAGCATGTTCGAGGTAAGGATATTTCATGGATTAGCAAGTTTATATAGAAAGTTCATCAGAGACTTCAATGGAATTTATGCACCAATGATGGATACAATGAAGAAGAATCACAAGTCTTTTAAATGGACATAGGAAGCCGAGAAGAGCTTCAATATATTGAAGGAGAAAATAACAGAACAACCAATTTTGGTCTTGCTGAATTTTGAAAAGACATTTCAGGTGAGATGTCACGCAAGTGGAGTTGCAATTGGAGCAGTCTTGAGCCAGGACAATAGACCTGTTGTGTATTTAAATGAGAAGATGAATGAGACCAAGAGAAAATACTCCACGTATAATAAGGATTTTTATGCCATAATTCAAGCATTGAAGAAGTAGAGGCATTATCTTGTCCCACGGGAATTTGTTTTGTATAGCGATCACCAGGCTTTACAATTCATAACCAGGCAAGAAAAATTGAATCAGAGGCATGCAAAATGGCTTGAGTTTATGCAGAATTTTACTTTTGTCATAAAACATATCGTTGGGAATGCTAACAAGGTTTTTGATGCATTAAGTAGGAGATGTTTTATTCTGCAGGAATTTTAGGTGAAGACCTTGGGGTTTGAACACCTTAAGGACATGTACTGTGATGATACATACTTCAGGGAAGCATATGAAGCATGTGTGAAACCTTTGTGGAGAGATAGAAGCCAGTGGAAAGAGTACATTATTCAAGAGGGATTGTTGTTCAAAGGGAATCAGTTGTGCATACCAAAATGCTCGATGAGGGATAATCTTTTGAAACAAAAGCATAGTGGAGGATTGGTTGGACATTTAGGCCATGATAAGACATTTGCACAATTCAACAGTTCATACTATTGGCCAAGTATGAGAAAATAAGTGATAAAGTTTGTGAATAGATGTAGAATATGCCAACATGCAAAAGGGAAGAGACAGAACATTGGATTGTATCAACCATTTCCCATACCAGAGAGGCCTTGGGATGCAATAAGCATGGATTTTGTGTTGGGACCAACAAGAACACAAAGAGGATTTGATTCAATATTTGTGGTGGTAGATATATTTTCAAATATGGCACATTTTATCCCATGCCATAAGACCGGTGATGCAACACATGTTGCAAATCTGTTTTCCAAGGAAGTTCTAAGAGTTCACGGCCTACCCAAAAGCATTGTCTCAGACAAAGACACAATTTTTTTGGTCAATTTTGGAGAACACTATGGAAGAATTTGGGGAAATATTTGTCCTTCATCTTAGCTTATCACTCTCTGATAGATGGACAAAATGAGGTGGTGAACAGAAGTTTGGGAAACTTATTAAGGAGTCTGGTTACTAAACACCATAATCAGTGGGATCAGATTCTACCTCAAGCCGAATTTTCATACAATGATTCACCAAACAGGATCACTGGACGGAGCCCATTCCAAATGTTATATGGAATGCAACCCAGGGGAGTATCTGAGTTGAGAGAGTTAGAACAGAGTCAGATCAGGAGCATTGGAGAAAAATATTTTTCTACAGACATGCAGAAGCTCTATAGCCAGATCAGAGGACAATGGCAGATTTCTAACCAGGAATACAAGCGTAGAGTTGATCAACATCACAGAGAAATTCAATTTAAAGTAGGAGATCAGGTTCTGGCACATCCCAGGAAGGAAAGGTTCCCTAGGGGAACATATAATAAGTTACAGATGAAAAATATAGGACCATGCATGATCTTGAGGAAGTTTGATTCAAACACCTATGAGATTGAGCTACGAGATGGTGTGGGCATATTTCCCATATTCAATGTTGCAGACTAGTATCCTTACAGGAAATATGACACAGAGAGGTTAGAAGATCAAGTGAATATCCAGTGGGAAAAGAAAATTCCCACAACAGAAAAGCCACATATGGAGAAAATTGTTGATCAAAGGATTGGCAAGAAGACCCATTTTGAATATCTAGTCAAGTGGAAGGGACACCCAATACAAGATGCTAGTTGGGAAAATGAAGCTTCTATCCAGAAGCATGGAAGGACAATGCAAGAGCTCATGGATAGGAGTCCATGAATTTTTGTCAAGGGGAGCATGATGCAGGAGCATCGTTGGCAAGTGCACGGAGAAATACCTATCAATGTCTAGGAATCTGTACAAGAGCCAACACCAACAGTTGCAACAGATGTTTGAAATCCTCCTTAACTCAACGCTAAAATTTATCTTTTGAGGCATGCTTGAACCCAGAGCCAAAAATTACCCTTTGAGGCACGTTTAGATAATCACGAGTGGAGCGAGAGTTTCCATTATGAATCTGGAATGTGACTGATCTAATATAGCCATAGGATAGTCTTAGAGTAGACATGTAGTTAAGGGGGAAACCCTAAGAGCCCTCTGATATATAGAGGTTTTGTATGCCCAAATGAGGCTATTCAGTTGTTAGTCACGAGTTGGCTGGAATAGAAGTTAGGAGAAGATTTCAGTAGTTTGGTTGTTCATTTATAGTTGTAACCATTTTCACTTATGAATAGAATAGAAGAAAATTGATCCAAGGCATCGTGTGAAAATTGTTTGAAATTCTATGTGTGTGTGTTTTTATGAGTGAATAGAACTGTGAACGTTAAGATAAGTTTCAATTGTTTCTCTTATGTTGAAGTAGTGCAAGGTTTGCACACAGAATGAAAGGGATGCGTGACGAAATCTGTTTCAATTCCAAAGATCCGAAGAGATAACATGAACTTATTCCTTTGCAAGGAGTGCAAAGAGACTAGTTCAAGGAGTGCACAGTCATCCACAAGAGCCCAAAACCTTGCATAAGATCTGGTGCAAGGAGTGCACAGGTCCGAGATTTGATTAAGTGTAGAAGAGACTTTACAGAAGTGAAAGAACAGAAAAGGAGAACACCAGGAAGGCGAGAAGAATTTCTTTTCGAGAAATCCTTTGGGTATGAGTTATCGAGATCCTTGAAATGAAAGAAGTGTGCAGGAAATCAAAGTCCTTAAAAGACCAAGCTCAGGAGGGGTAACACTTTTCATAAGTGTTAAGGAGGTCTAAGAATCGAACCTGTCAAAGGAGCAAAGGTTTGAAACCTTTGGACACCCAGAAAACCTTCTAAATCCGAGGAAGGGGTAAGACCAAAGGAGGAGATATCTCATTCATTCGGTTTGAACACAAGAGAATAAGAAACATCCATCGGGAGGGACGTGTGACGAATGAACATCGTTTTTCTGATCCACGCTTGGAAGAATTCAAAGGGTAGAGCACCAACAATTCGTGAGATGTGAAATCGTGGCTTTATCTGAACCATTGGACTCAGGAAATATCTAGACCATTGATCATCTAGGGTGAAATATCGACATTTCGGGGATCAAAATATTGGAGGAGACAAGTCTTTCGACTTCACGAAATGCTAAGTCTTGAAATCATCGTAACCGTCAGATCAAGGGAGGATCTAAACCGTCAGGCCTAAAGCCTCAGGATTTTATCTATCAAGAGAATGGAGGAAAGGAAACTCCAAATTCGCAAAACGTGAAACATTGACTTGATTGAAACCGCCAATCAACGAAAGATCTAGACCGTAGATATGAAGTCATCGTGATTTCAGTTATCGGGTGAACGGAGGTAGCAGCGCTAACAGGGTAGAGAAACACAAAATCGTGATGGACCTTTCACTCGAGCACGTGGTCACAGCCATGGTCACAAGAGAGAAAGGGATTAGCAGGGAGGAGTTAGCACTCGTTTGGCGTTGAAATGTGAACAACGCTTAGGAGGGGGTCTGTGGGTATCGTACAACCTGCGCCTTTGGAGAAAGGACCTGTGTAAGTAAGTTTTGGGTCTAATAGAGGCCTGAAGAGTCAATCGAACTCAATTTCTTGATCGATCCTAGACCAGGAGGTCACGCATCCCTTATTAGAGAAGGGGGGTCTGCATCACTATACTCACGTGGGTCTTCCCAGCATCGACTATTTTTTATTAGCACCAACTGAAGTAAGGAGAACCAACTCCTAGGATTTCGCCAACTCTCAAGCAAAACTTATCTTGTCACAAGACTCATCTTTCTAATAGAATGAAATCTATCCAACTGTAATTCATATAGTAGTACAACCAACCCAAATACTAGTCATTCATTTATTGAATCTATTCCAGCTCATGATCATAGATCTACAACAAATTCTCATCACTAGACTTCATCTTCTTCTCTGAAATTCGCACTTTATTCACTTCATCTTATGTCTGAAATTCTCACCTTTCTCTAAATCACCATACCAGAAATCACCGACCTGAAGTGAATATCCACTTATTCACTCACTCAAAGACTAATTCAAATGAACCAAGCATAGTTGTATTTATACCCATTCATGTTCAAGTCTAGTTTAAGTTTTTGGGCCAACTTGTGCCACAAGTTACAACTAAATTTTCCATTTACAACAACTTCGAGACCACCATTCACCATTATTTTGGGTCTTCAAATTTAAACCTGGCATACCTCCTATCATCGAAAAGGACATGATGAGTTCTAATCCTTCATATGATTTTAACAACCATCTGACCTATTTTCATAAATTGATCACAGGTATGGATCAATTTCCTTTGTCTCTACAAATGTTGCAGAAATCGAATTTTGTAGAGGCTCTTCTTTCAAACCATTTACATGTGACCATCTTTGCAAAACCATGAGCTTATTAAGTTAATCAATTTTCCTAGAACCTCATGGTTGATGTGTTCGTAACCCATGACCGGGGGATGGAACCTAGTCCTCCCGACTTTGACCTTTGGGTTTTTTCTCTTCCATCCAGTCTTTCGAAGTTTGACCTCTCACAAGGATTGATCTAATGCTTAGCATGATTCCCAAAATGAAATCAATTATCTGGATTTGATCCTTACGCTATCCTTCCACTTCTTTATTCAACAGATATGACTTAATCAAAGGTTGATATGGACAATCACCATTTACATTGGGTCTTCGCGGGTTCGGAGGTCTGGGTAATTGTTGTTCCAATTTCCACCGAATTTGATCAACACTGAAGTGGTCAACATGGGAGTGATTACATCACCTTTCCACTACATTTTGATCTAACGGTGATGTGAGAATATAGAGAATCTTAGATAAATGGTAAGCATTGACTTCGCCCTTCGACGCTTGAGGTAGTTTTTGTCTTCCCCCGAAGGACAAACTCCCAGAGTGACGTAACTTCCTGACGTCACTACTGAATTGGCACTGGACGAGTGGATGCCACGTGTCACTTAGATTTGTTACTTAAGTGTACCTAAAATGACGAATCGACCTAGACACTTGTCACCATCTGATTTCACCACGTGTTATTGCTGACATGGTCTTGCTGACGTGGATTTGTTGACATGGCACATGTCCTCCTCCTGGATCTAACACTCGTAGGTTCATCTAAATCCTTGATCCAATGACTGTTATCAGTTCTATATCAATGGTCTAGATTTATTTCAGCCTTCAGGAATTTGGGTTATTTGTTTTTCAATTCTCTAGAAGTGAGGTTCCTCAAATAAACCTCAAGTAAATTGACTTCATCTAACAATCCATCTTTGAAAAAAAAATCCTAACACAATCCAACGGTTTTCGAGATTTCGGCTATTCGGGATCTTATGAATCCTTGATCCAATGATTGTGATCAGTTATATATCAATGGTCTAGATTCACTTCGGCCTTTGGGACTTTGGGTTATTCGCTCCCACTTCCCAAGTCTCCCGAAGTGATATTCCCTGAATAAATTTTGAGTAACTTGACTTCATCTAAAGATCCATATTTGATGTGAAAAAACTTAACATGATCCAACGGTTGTCAGGATTTCAGCTATTCAGGATCTCATGAATCCTTGATCGAATGACTGTGATAAGTTCTAGATCAATTCCATAGATTCATTTCGGCGTTTGGGACTTTGGGTTATTTTCTCCCACTTCCCAATTCTCCCAAAGTGAGATGCCACAAATAAACCTCGAGTAACTTGACTTCATCTAACGATCCATCTTTGACACAAAAATATTCACATGATCCAGCGGTTTTTGGGATTTCAGCTATTCGTGACTCTAGGCTCTGGGGATCTGGGGTAGTGGAATCAATGCCAACCGTATATCTATTGAAAGGTGATGATCGATGGTTGGTATGGATTTCATAATTGAAACTTGTGCGATCGTTAACTTCAACCCTTGCATCCCCAAATGGTTCCCCGTCGTTGATCTTCCCTTATTGAGATCTGATGGTCATGACTTAATTGAATGTGGATCTGAAGGTCCTTCTCTATAACTACTAGATCTGACGGTCTTGGTGTGTCCCTAAATCTACATTAGTGGACAGGATTCTCCCTCGATTCTTTTGTAGTTTTACTGTATGGATTTCAATCCTGATCGTATTTCTGCAATGTGCTTTCCCTTCTGATATTTTTGGTAGATTCCTCTACATGTTGTTTATAACAACTCATCATCACTACAATGTATTTTCCCTTCTGATATTTTTGGTAGATTCCTCTACATGTTGTTTATAACATCTCATCGTCACTACAATGTATTTTCCCTTTTGAGATTTTTGGTTTTTTACTTGGATTCTAACTGGTCGAGATCATTGATCTGCTGGGAATTCGATCCCGATGGTGTTTATGCATTGTGTCGATCTCGTGAAATCTAATACGTTGCCTCTCCCAAGCTTTAGGTAGATTCCTATGCATGTTGTTCATAACAAATCATCATCACATTATAATGACAACGATTTTTGACATCAATTACAATATGTCCAATAGCTTCAATCTTCATCGACTATTCCAAGGAGTCTGTTAAGGTGGCTATCCATTATTGCAATAAATAAATTCTCATAAGAGGTAGTAATCCTTGGATGTACCATTCCCTTTGATGATCTTCTTGAATTGGATGTGATATCCTCCAAATAGCATCTTTAAATTTATGATTGTACTCCCAGGCAGATTCTCCTTCCCTTTGTTGAATCTTCTCGGTCTCTTGTAAGGTCCAAACCTACTTCTCCTTCCCTTTATTCTCCACACTCTTCTTCTCATCAACCCACCTGGGGACTCCTTCCTTTATGCGCTTCTTACTGTTGTAATCTTAGATTGGCCATTATTTCTTGTCTTGTTACCTTCCTCAACTCTTCCTTTTGTCTTTCATCTGTTCCTCTTGATCCAATTTCCTTCCACAACACCTCAGAATTATTTGTTTCTTTATTTATCTTTTCGTGCCACCAGTTATCAACTATGGAGGCTCTCCTTAAGGATTTCTCCTTTCTTATGCTCTTTTCTTGATCTTCCCCCATCTGTCAAAGAACCCTTTCCCCTTCTCAAGTCATGATCTCACCCCAAAATCACCCTACCCCAAGCATAGGTGTTTAGGCTACCATCTAAGTTGAGATAATAGGTATCATCCCATCCTTCATCAAGAATGCTTTAATCCACAAGGGAAATTCCCTCAAGAGTCTCCCTCGTGCACCTTTCTTGAAAATTTCTTCCACCAACGAAAAATATTGGTGATTCTCAACTGTGAATTCAAGGATATATCCCTCTAGAGTCGTAGGTATTCTTGACGTGTTATTGGAATTATGGAGCTTCTTGGGGCCAATCTATCCAATGGAATAGATCTTCTAGGATTTTTACCTAGAATGTCTCATACTAGTCACTCGATCTTTCTGAATAAAAGACATAATCTCTTGTATTATTCTCTCTTTTAACTCACAAATCCACTTCATTCCATATAAGGGTGTCACGATTTCATTCCAACCATTTTCAAATCTCATATCTATATATCCACGGAAGCATTATCCTCAAAGGTTCCCTTTTAAAACACATGTCCCGACAACAGAACCATTTTGTTGGCGCAAAAATCATCAGACCAAGGTCCTTCTCAAGTTACCAAAAAAAGGAATCGAAGTAGTCTAGAGCGCTGGCATTTTCATCTTCCCAGGAGGGAAGAAGTCTCACCTGAAGCACAACCGAGACAAGAAAGAGAGGGAAGGGTAAGGAGAATACTTAGATAAATATCTGAAGTATCAAGATTCATGTTAGTCTTGCGCAATATAGATTAAACCTGTAGAATTTTTGAAAATATCCTAACACAGAATAAAGAGACAGAGTTGCGTCGTCATTCACAAGGAAGCATTTAAGCATATCATAAATAAAATATAAATCATAGAAACATTCAATACATTCAGAAGACTAAATACACGGGATATATTCAAAATTAATTGGGTATCCCATTCTATTATCATATAACATGTTTCCTCTCAAAATACAATATCAGACTGAGTTACAGATACAAATTGGTCATGTCAAAGATAATAGAAAATTCTTTGTACTATTGAGAGACAAGGTTATCCCATCACCTTTCTCTTTCAATGCTACAAAACAACATGAATCCATTACATTCTCGGTCTGGATCCAAACTCAGAATCCATAACTTTAGCTAAACTAACAATATGGACAATAAGAATAGTGACTCTAGAAACAACAACAATCCCATCCCAACCCCTTTACAATCATATGGATCCCCTATATATATAATCTGATCTAGGTTTGTTGGTTGAGAAACCGAGAGTTCTCTCTTCTTCCTGATCTTGTTGCAACTTCTTTATTCAAAACTTATGTTGCAGTGTCCTTCCAACAACTTTTTTTTTCTTCCCTTTAGTCCGTTATCCAACTCCTCAGTAGCTTGCGCAACTTATTTTCACCAAAATGAAGCTGCAAAACAACTTCTAAAACTTCTATTCATCAAAACAAGGGGCCCAACACTCTTAGCATTACAACACTTTGCATGTTTCTTCCTTGAAACATGGAAAGAAGAAATACAATATGACCCGCTATGTAATGTAGCCAATTGGTACCATGCACAAGCATGAGAACATGGGATCCAATTGTTTCCTTTCCTTGACATTTATTCAAATTTCTCCTTGGTTCCATGTCTTCATTGTGCTACTATGATATATCCATGCATTGATTTTAGTTCTCCGTGTGCCTCTATATTGGGTGCCTTTTCAGCACCATATTCATCCATAGTAAGTTTTTTTATGCTCACACACTTTCCTTGATGATTATTGTTTCTCCATGTAGTGTGGTTGTTGATATACAACAACCTTAGATGTTGTTTCTTCTTTCTTTGACTCTTCAAAATATAGTTCTTTGTATTCATTTAGCACCTTAGCTTCTTCATCCTTTTTATGCCCTTCTTTGGGATTTTCTTCAAGTTCTTCCATAGGATTTTCTTCTGATTCAACCTTGGACTCTTCATCTGATGTGTTATTAGGTACAACAATTAGTTCCCTTGGAACAAATTCTTCAAGTTCCCCCTTGGGCCCTTCTTGCTTAGCAAGGGAAATATATTGCAATGTAATTTTATTTTTCTTATACCAAAAATTCAAAAACTTCTTTTGAACATTAATGTTATCTATACCAATTAATTCCATCCAAGAATATCCCAAAACAATATCCACATCATCCATACGTATAGCATGAAAATCTAAATGCAACACATATTTATCCATATTACTCTTTAGATATTACAAAAAGTGAGCATTCTCATCTTCAACCTATGTACTTTGAATATGATTTGTAGGAACTAGAAATATTTTAGCTAAGTTAACATTGATGGAATTATGGTTGAAACCAGGGTTAATATAAATAACTTCCTTCTATTGTTGAAAACATCCATGAACCTATAATATGAAATTTTCACATGAAAATAAACCCCTATGGATATCATTATCCATCTTCACAACATGAGACCAAATTTCTAAAATAAGTATTCATACTTTGTACTTGCAAGTGCCAATAGTGATGTAATCTTATTTGAATTCACCCATATGACATTGTCATCCCTTAGATTTAAGTATAGACCTAGTTTCCATAACACTATTTTTTTTCCTTCCAAAACTTTATGAATTCTTCAATAGTAGGGACATCATATTTTCCTATAAAAAAACATCCTTCTTCGAATAAAACCCAAAACAAAAACTAGGGGTTTGAAGAAAATAACTTACTTTTCAATTGAGTTTTTTTGTGTGGCCAGGGTTTGTGGTGGATAATATAAAATGATCATAACTTTGGTGATTGTTGGCACAGGGGAAGACCCAGGGTTCAACGCTTAACAATGCACCAATAAAACCTTGACTACTGGCCCTTTCAGAAACATCTGCGAGGCAGGTGAAGTCTCACCCGAGGTAGAAGTAGGGGGGGTTATAGGATGCGGGTTTCTGTAACCAAGTTGGGACATGGATCTGTGAGAATAACACTTCGCGAGGTATTTTGTTAACACTTAGGAAGAAAAATACATTAGATCATTAACCTTAATAACATCGCAGATCATACCCAAGGATAGTTCAAGCATAGTAACAACAAAGATTATGCACCTAAACCACTTATCACTTAGAACTGTGAATCAAATCTAGCATTTTAACATAAGCAAAGAATTAAAGAAGCATATACATATCTTATTACATATCTAATCTAAGCACTAATCAAAACATAAGAGAGATAATCATTTCACAAATAAAACCATAAGACACCATATGTATGTGGTTCACCCCAGTGTGGGGCTATGTCCACCAACTGCTTTGCCTCTTTATTATTCATCAATCTCTTACATTTAGTTACTCCTGTGCACTAATACATAGAGTCGAGCTTCGCACTAGACAGGAGGTCTGCACACTAAGCACCAGATCATCTTTCCAAAACTAGATCAAGGAACAGAGAAAACTCTCTATCAAGTACACAGCCTTAACACATAGACATTCCCCTGCACAAATCCATTCAAACTACTTTCACTTAGCTCAAAATACTACTACTTCTACCATACATTCTTATTTTATTTATACCTTTACAAAACCTTACAATAGGGCCAAACATGGCAAAACCCCATGGGCCAACGTCCCATAACCCATTACAAAAACTCTAAAGAACCCCTTACTAGGTCCACATATCCCGCAAAATAAATGAGATCTGTGATATCAGCTCCGCCTGGAAGATCCTTCCTCGACCAATGTGTCGAATTCCAAAAGTTTGTCAGCTCTAACCAAGGTTTCCTCAAAACTTGTTTGAGGGCCAACAGGCCCCCAACACTCACCTGTGACTCATCCCAAGTCACTTGGGTCTGGATAATGTTTCTTCAAAAGCTTGGACTTAACTCGGACTACCTCGACTTGTTGCTTCGCCTGTGCCTCCTGCTCAACAAGATCTTGGATCGTCTTCTCTGTAACAGGCTCTTCTGGGCATTGTTCTACTGATGCAACCACTTGGTCCAATTGCGAGCCATTCCATCAATCTCTTCGAACACCTTACAGGCTTCATCCTGCATAGGTTGTACCTTCTGCATCACTTCCACTACCCTACGCTAGAGGGTAGTGATCTGTTGATGTACTTCACACTGCTTCTGGGATCTCTTCACTCTTTCTACCATGATGAGAAGCTTTATCTGCGCCTACACTGAAAATGCCTACTATTGCACCTCCTGTAACTGTGCATCTAGATTCCTTAGCTCTGGATCCTCACTGAGGAGTTCATATGTATGTGCGCTTCTATCACTCAATTGTTTTCATTCTTAATTGAGGGTTCTTATCCTTATTAGTGTGTTCTTAACGGTTTCCTCCCTCTGGTCACGCACCTCCTGTAGGGTGCTCGGTACTGTTTGGGTCTTTAATTCTATTATCCTGGCTTGAAGCTGCTGGATGATCTCAGTGATCTTAAATACTTGAACCTCAAATGACTCTTTCTCCTCCCATGCCAAGGTTGGCACATAATGACATGCTTTACTCACTACTTCTTTGACCATGGCCCGCTCTGTGAGAAACTGCTCCTTTTCTCTCTGTAGTTGGGCTTTTTCCTCCTGGAGATTCACTTGAAGCTCTTCTTTCTCACTTTCATGGGCTGCTACATTTTCCTATGCTTCTCTTAATTGTGCTAGGACACCATATTTCTCTTGTTTCAAGGCTTTTGTAGCCTTCTCCTTATGTTCCTAGACTCTTTGAATTCAATCTTCTGTCGCATCTGCAAGTCTTCTCAATTAGGCTGGTTCATCCCCCAATTATGCAATCTTTGATGAGGAAGGCACAGTAGGTACTGCGTAGACTAAACAAACAACTTGTTATACTTAAATTCATTCTCGATCCTTTGATATAGCTCCTCCTACTTCTCTCCATATCTCTGCAAGATTTCCTCTGAAGCGTCCTCCATAGCTCCACGAACCAAACTGTTGTCGCCCTCTGTGAGTGTGGCCTCTAACTGCGGATTATTAGCGTGTGTCTTCTTCCTTTATGAAGGTTTCCTTGGATAAACCTTCCTCTTCTACAGTGTTACTATCCCAACAGGGGGATCATCAAGTGGAGGGGTGGTATCTTCCCCTCCTCCTTGTTCTTCTTCTCTTTCATCTCATCCTCCATGTCCTTCTGCTTCATCTTCTCCTCTGAGCGAGCGAGCGAGCCAATATGATTATCTTCAAAAGTGTTGTCCTCCTCGTCGCTTTCTATATACTATAATTCCTCCTACTTCTTCTTATTATTCGTCCCACTGGACTATCCGACATGATCAACTCGGGTGACTATGGGGCTTCCTATGGTGTCAGTGTCAGAGAGTTTTGCATTAGCGACAGGTACAAGAAATTCCTCTGGCCACTCCTTTGTAATTTTCTCCATGTATTCATTTGTTAGCTTGTAGTACGAATGTAACTCTTCCTAGTTCTCGTCTCGGTGYGTAGTGATGTAGATGAAATGCAGATCTCYGCAGAACTTTGTTATTGGTATTTAATGCTGCAGGGTGCATGGTTTCATGCGCAGAAATGATTCAATGGAAACCTTTAATTGATGACAGTATGCATTAAACAATGCATTGGATGACCACTTCTTCATCATGTCATTGGTGTAMCACAAGGTGGAAAACCTAGTGGGAAACGATTCTGAGGGTTTGATCTCTGGGAAGATGGCTCCTTTAGGCATTTTCCAAGCGACAAATCAAATCAAAATGATCAGCTAGCTATAATGGAATTCATATCCCAAATCCTAGGCTTTGCGACAATGTTTCTCTAGCTCATTGATGAGATAGTTTGCCCAATTCATCTGCATGCCCTCCACACATTTTCCTACGAGGTCCACCACGAACCCAGTGACCTGTGTGCATCATTTCTTCCTTACAAACTTTCCATCTATGATTTGGCAAGAGAGGCACACTGCGCCATCCTGTAGAGAGGATACCTTGGCACGTCGCTTTCCTTTTTCGACTTCTCTATAAGATTCCTTGATGTGTTGTGCCAAGGAACGGTTTGAAGCCTTCCCTAGATAAAACGATTGAGGGTCAAGTCCCTTCACACTCAAGCCTGTGATCTGGTGGATCAACATCAAATCCACAGTAATCCTTCTGTCAATCCATAAGGTGGGATATACTCAAGTAGGATCGACGAGATCTGCTTCGCATTAGCCAGATCATCGTGGTTCTTACTTCGTTTCTTAGTCACAAGGTTAACATGGCCAAAACGACATCTAGTCGAAGGGGAATCCTGCAATACCCTAGTCGACGACGCTTGGACACCTTAATATATCATTCTATTGTCCATTAGCTTCTTCAAGACTTCCTCGAAATACTTCTCTAATTCACTAGGTTCGCCCGACATTCTAACTTTTAAATATACAAGTCAGGGTAGAAAAATAGACAGACGGGGTAGACTAATGGATGGCGAGGTCTATTTTCAGATAACATAGCTAGACACTTGGACAATACTCTATTTATCTCATTCAACCATGGGTATCAAAAATTGGTCCTGGCGCAGCGTCTGACGAGTTAAATAAGCGGGACATCATAAAAAATTCTTCCAATGGCCAGGAAATGCCTTCATCAATGTAATTTTTTTCATTATGGCACGATCTCAACGTCCCAAAAGTGGTCCATCAGCCCATAAATGTGTTTTCTAAATGTTCTGGAGCATCATTCTAACGGTCAGGATGCCTCCAATGGTCATATAACTTCGCCAGGGCGAAGTCCCATTCTACGCGGTCACGTTGTTCTAGCAAGGTTCAAATCCTGCGAACCTGCCTCCTACGAGGTTCCAGTCTGCGAAGTCTTTGATCTGGTCTTTGTAGATTCTTGTAGTTGTTCCAACTTAGATTTGTTTTTATTGTGTTTCCTTGCCTTCATCCCTATGATCTGTGTTTCTCTAACTGTTTATGGAATCCTCTTTCCATTATTATTATTATTTTCTCCTAGCGCAGTGGCTTCACACTGTTTATGTTCCCTCAAAGAGTCTGAAGTTAATATCCCTTTTCTTAACACCTCCTGGGTAGGCATACTTATTTCTTGAGTAGATAGGTCCTCCAACCCTTTTTACATTCTTTCAACTTTGATAGCTAATTCTCTTTCTTTCTGTTCCTCCAGAATTGTTACTTTGTTCTGTTGCTTTGACTTATCCTCTTGTTCTTCTATTAGTCAGTGTATTTTTCTAGCTATGAAATACCTTAGTTCTTGCTTTTTATTTTCTATAGCTTCTTCCTCTACTTTCCTTCTGATTTGATTCTTCTCAGTCCAAGGCTTACCTAGTAAAAGTGGGAACGTGGCGTTGTCCCCAATAAACTTAATGACTTCAAATTCCTCTTCAGTCGATGTTCCATGAACAATAATAGGTACATTAGTAACTCTTCGACATAGGGTTATCATCTTTCCCTTAAACAAGATTATCCTTCCCAACAAAGGTATCACAGTAGGTTTTCCCAAAATTTTCCAAGTTTCTTCTGTCATAATATTCACTTGTGTTTCTTCATCCAAGACACAGTTTATGTCGAAGTCTTATATTCTTTCACTTATGCATTGTTTTACTTTCAGGATCTCTGGTAAAATGACATCTTTGTGAACATACATCATTTCTTTCAAATGTACTAATATAGTCTGAAATTTCTTTGATTCTTTCTCTTTTTGACTCTCTAACATGCCCTTAGTATCTTGACTCTCTTCATAGTTTTCTTGTCTTATGTTCATTCGTTCAACTTTAGCAATCATCTTTGGACAATCTTGAACCTCATGACCAACAATCTTGCAACAAAGACAAATAGGACCTATTCCAGGGAATTCCTTAGCAAGATGTCACGGTCTTTTGCAGTTATAACACAAAGTTAATCCTCTTTTTCTTTTAAATGTTCCCCAACCTCTTCTGTACTGCGCACTTCCCTTAGGATCATAGTTCTGGACCTACAATCTTCAAAAATTCTTTATAGGTTCCTGCATCCATTTATTAGTCCAAAAACTTTTTCTATCCATAGGAATAACATATATTTCTTCATTTCTATTAAATTTACTCAAATCAACTCTTTCTTTCAACTGTGCCCTAGCCTTCAGACGAGGACATAATCTATCAAACATAATTAGATTCATGCTTTCGAAACAAAAAAAATCACTTATCTTTCTCTTACCAAAGCACAAAGATTGCTTCTTCAAGATCTTACCTCTTTTCTTCAGATCATATTACTCTCTAGGAAAAAATCTTTGTAATTCAAGTAGAGTATTGCACACTTTAGCAATAGATCTATGCATAGAACTTCTCTTTTTCTTTACTTCAGTTCCTAGCAATCACAGTTCCAGGTCCCGAAAACGGAGCCATTTGTTGCAATAGGGGAAAACCCAGGGATCAACACTTAACAATGCACCAACAAAACCTCGACTATCGGCCCTTTCAGAAACACCTACGAGGCAGGAGAAGTCTCACCCGAGGTAGAAATAGGGGGGGTTACAGGACACAGGTGTCTGTAACCAAGCTGGGACATAGATCTGTGAGAATAACACTTTGCAGGGTATTTTGTTAACGCTTAGGAAGCAACATACATTAGTTCATTAACCTTAATAACATCACAAATCATACCCAAGGATAGGTTTAGTGTAGTAACAACAAATATTATGCACCTAAACTACTTAGTACTTAGCATTGTGAATCAGATCTAGCATTTTAACATAAGAAAAGCATTAAATCACCATATACGTATCTTATTACATATATAATCTAAGAACTAAGAAAAACATAACAATGATAATCATTGCACAAAGAAAACCATAAGACACCAGATGTACATGGTTCACCCCAGTGTTGGGCTACGTCCACCAACCGCTTCTCCTCTTTATTACTCGTCAATCTCTTACATTCAGTTACTCTTGTTCACTAAGCCACAAAGTCGATCTTCGCACAAGACAAGAGATCTACGCACTGAGCACCAGATCCTCCTTCCAAAACTAGATCAAGGCACAAAGCCAACTCTCTATCAAGCACACAGCCTTAACACATATACATTCCCTTACACAAAGAAACTCAAACTACTTGCACTTAGCTCAAAATACTATTACTTCTACCATACATTATTCTTTTATTTATACTTTTACAAACCCTTACAATAGGGCCAAACATGGAAAAACCCCATGGGCCAACATCCCATAACCCATTACAAAAACCCTAAAGAACCCCTTAATGGGTCCACATAGCCTAAAAAAAAAGTGAGATCTGTGATCTTAGCTCCACATGGGCGCTCCTTCCTCGACCAATGTGTCAAAGTCCAAAAGTGGGTCAACTCTGACCAAGGTTTCCTCAAAACTTGGTCGAGGGCCAACAATGATACTTCTCTAATTGGATATTATGACCAGAATTATGAAATTCCATATCCACTATGCAACTACTAACACTAGTTTGATTAAAATCGAGGCACAATAATATGAAGAAACCAAATATATATATAGTAGGTTTCTTCATATTCTACAAAAAAAAAAAAAAAACACAGAAATTGATCTCATTGTTGTTGTCCTTTTTTCCCTTCAAAAGTATGCAAAAATAAAAAAACATTTAATCCACTTTGTGGCCAAGAAATAGCTATGATACAACCTATAGTAATCCTTGATAGATAAAATATAAGATAAACCCTTAATCTCGAGAATAAAATCTTCAAACTCATAAATATCAAATGCATTCCACACAATAATAGACACAAGAATGTAAAATAACCCTTCAGATAGTGTAACACCATTAATTACTCCTCATGGAAGGAATCACTCCAAATTATATGCTTACTGCAATAGAAATAATCCAACATATATATGAATATAATGATACTCATGTTTATTTATACTTTCTCATGAGTATTCCTAGGGGCCTATACTAACTACTCTTTATCATTATACTATTTCCTCTAACAACTTGTTGGACCTATTTATTTCCCACCAACTACCAAGTGGTCCTATTCAGTGATTATGGGCACATTACATTAATTATCCAGTTGGGTAAATTTCTAGGTACCCCATATTACCCTCTCTAGGTACATTACACTACATGGTCTTCTGTCATTCCTTTATAAGGAATTGTGACTATAATACCAACATATAGCGGTTGAAAAAGTCTCATTCAATATTTTCTTTCTTGGTGAGATAATCATGAGTTTTTTTAACCAAATAAAACTTTTCAAATGGTCCCTGCTTACAATACCCTTAAATAAACATGTTGTTGATCTACTACTTGTCTCAATACAATGGATATGGGCTCTACATATAGCTACCCTTCTTTATAGAACTTCATCAAATTTGAGGAAGTGTCGGGACTTGGCTTCCTTGGATTGATTTTCTTAATAAAAAGGTTGATGTAAACCCTATGTTTTTCTTATTTGAATTCCATATTTAAAACCTTGCATCTTTTTCAACAAATAAAGATAATTTGGCATCTAGAACACCTAAAAAACAAGGTTATATATGTAATATATCCTTTTGATTAGGTTGTTCCACTCTTAATCACCCCTTGATTCACATAATATATCCCAAATCCTTTCAATACATTTAATCTCCTCTAGTTTTTTAGGTGGGACACATCAAGTATAAAGTATCTTATGCATCCCATTCTTTTGAAGTCACAATGACATCGAATTATAAATCACTTTGTGATTTGATAAGGTGAGCTCACTCAACACCTACATGGATTAGTGTAGTTTTTTCAATGCTATGTCATTTCCCTTTTCGTGATTATTTAGAAAATTTAATGGGATCGTACAACCCAATATTGAATTTGATGGAAATCGGATTGTTTCTCTCCCTCTAAGGAAATTTTGTAGAAATATCCTTTCCTCAGACAACATGGTTTAGTGTAGCATATTCAATGTTCTTTCATTTCTCTTTTGGTAAGTCAACCAAGTAAGTATTACTTAATATTATTCTTTTGTAGATTTAATGGGATCATACAACCCAATCTTTAATTTCATGGAAATCCAATCATTTCTCTCCCTCTAAGGAAATTTTGTGGAAAGATCCGTTCCTTATCCTCATATGTGTCAACCATATTGAGATCCTTTCATACCAACTAGTGGGATTTTATAAGCTAATTGGTCATCCACCTCTTGCAAAGATTCGTTTGATCTTCATTATTGGATTCTTGTTCTTTTTTCAGGCCTACGATCTAGCCATCCAAATTCAAGGTCATACAAGTGAATATCTATAAAGGGTCAATCCCTTATCCTATAAGTAATGAGCGAAGATAAGATAAATAGAAAAATTGTTGCTCCACTCTTACCTTGGACATTATTTTACATAAAATTAGTAGCATGTCAAGCACTAACATTTATACCACTTTTTAACAAATATCCAATGATTTTCACATCCTGAATATAGAAAACATTATGATATTGATGTTAGGATATTTGGACACTTAGGAGTTAGTTAATATCAACTTGATCGAATGTGTCTTAGGCAAAAGTTTGTTTCTTTAGTATGCATTTGTAGTTATGGAATTCGATGGTCATGATATTTTCTAGACATAAAGTGATTAGATGACTCATAGTCTCATCGATGCTAATGGCTATATTGATCTATGGATTAACACCCAATTGGTTCATGATCTCTATTTAAAGAGCATGGAAGGTAATTTTTTAAATATCAACAATGAGAAAATCTTATGTACAAAATTTTATTTGCATTAACATATTGCCTCAAGTAGCCACCCATGAATTGTTTCCCTCTTAGAGGTTTTTAACCACGTAAAAACATTGGTGTACCAATATTTGATATAGTTGTGTGTGTAAATTCTAACCTTGTACAATGTCTACTGTAAACAGATATTCAAAAAAGAACAGAAAAGATACAATGGCAAATACAAACATTACACAGAGATTTTTCCCCTGGAAACCCAAACCGG
>SNQJ01S0016099.1:3973-41151 GCA_010110895.2 Picea sitchensis
ACCTGGTACTTACCTAATTGTTTGAAATTACACATAATTACTGAAGGAATGATATCATGTAATATATATAATTAAATAAATAAACAAAAGATATTATGCAAAAATTGAAACAAATGAAAATGTTAAATTCAAAACATCGATGTAAACAAATACCTGGAACAATCATTGTTAACATTATGTGCTCCCTCTTTATTGACATCCAAGGACAAATATTATTGTTGATAACAAAAATACGCCACACTGAGTAAATAGACCTAAGCTCTCTGAATGGATTAACACTGTCAGCTGCCAATGAAAGCCTAACATTACAAGGTTCATCTTTGAAATCTGCCCATTTTTCCTCAATTTCCCTAAATGCAAAACCATAGGTAGGCATTCGAAGAACACCATCTTCACTTCTGTTATGTGCATAGTAATCCATAAATTTTTCTATGCTTTCACACCTGAACAATCACTGCAAATGTGGAATTATGGGAATATGACGAAGAACCTTTCGAGACACCCTTTTTGTTACTTGATCGGTTTGATATCTACTGATAAGACATTGCGGACATTTAGTTTTCGAAGCAAGTTGTCCATAATATATAATATGGTCATTAGGACATGCATCTATAGTTTGATAATACATTCCAATGTCTTTCATAATTGCATGCAAACCTCGATGTGTGCAAGGTAAAATATTTGACGATGGTAACAAAAATTCACCTAACAATCTACAACATAACAAACAACTAGTTAATGTAAGAATACTAATCGTAAAAAATGCATTCTTATTTTACACATTAATTAACACTAAAAACAAATATAAAAAAAATCAACATTTATGTATAGTATGAGATGAAACATATTACATACCTTGGTATCTGGGTCATACAAGTGTTCAAAAAATTATTCATAACCTTTAAGTTCACCAGCAACAATGTAGCAGAGAGAAGATTTGCTCTTGATCCTTCATAAAGTCATTTATTTGCCTTTTCTAATAGAGGTTCATCATAAATACCAACATTTTCCCCATCCTCATCCGGCTGCGAAAACAAATCTTGGATCATTTGATTTGTCCCATCATCTTATTCCATGGGATCATTAACTTGATTTTTCCCATCATCTTATTTCATGAGATCCTCATTTTCTTGGTCATGATGATGTTCTTCAGCTTGTACAACCTCATTTCTACTAATACTTGGTGCAATATTTTGCAGAAAGTTAGAGGGAAACTTTAACTTTATAATTACAAACAATCATGCAAAATTAGTGTATACTATAGCAAACATTCAAACAATATATATACATATATATAAAATTTTATGTAAAATTGACAAAATAAAAAAAGATAATGAATATATAGCTAATTACCATGGGCCGATATTCATTTGATCCACCATCAATGTGACCATATTTCCTACAATGTTTTGTAGCTGTTGCTATTAAAATTATTAAGGGATGTCTGAGGCAACATTTTTTACAAGGGCAATAACATCTATCATCACCCTTTTCACCTACTCTACTTTTTTCCCCACCTCTAACAACATTTTGCGACATTTTTCCGCACAAAAATACCCTTTCGAAACCATCGTTGTTATAGAAAGATTGTCGCAACATCTTTAAATCGTCAAATATTCATAGGGCAATTTTAGGTCACTATCGCTGCAATTGCAACGATAGTGACCTAAAGATATTTTTTTTTCCACCTATTTATTTTAGGTCATTTTCAACGGTAAATTTTAATTAAATTATTATGGTCAAAGTTCGTTGCAAGAGCGACGAAAAATCTAAAGTCGTCGCTCTTGAGACAAACATTGACCATAATAATTTATTCAAACTGCAGGCGTCGATATTGCGATGAATATGGGGTAGATTCAGAGAAAATGAACTTTTTCTCTTGCATGCTGCGACGAAAGAATTATTTCATTGCAAGTGGTCGTCTCAAATTTTTCAATATGTAGTAGTGCATGTACCCTCTCCTAGTTATAGCAAGGCCTCTCATGATGTGTTTGGTGAACCCGAAGTGAATAATAGATTTTATATTTTATCT
The DNA here is from genome assembly GCA_010110895.2 of Picea sitchensis. Classification (NCBI taxonomy): domain Eukaryota; kingdom Viridiplantae; phylum Streptophyta; class Pinopsida; order Pinales; family Pinaceae; genus Picea; species Picea sitchensis. Next base: position 6,006 of record SNQJ01S0016099.1, read on the forward strand.
TCTATGAGTCATGATATTGAGTCGGGGTTCGAATCGTCTACCTCTACTCAAGGGCTTCCGGACCTGTGCGATTCAAAGAGTAAGGAAAAAAGTTGCTACAATTTTGTTTCTAAGGGCGCAACAAGCCCATATGACCCTCTGTCTAGTGGTGAAAGATGATGATGGGTCATGGAGTCGATGATGATTGTGTCGATGAGGGGTTAAAAAGCTCAAAATTAACTAGCGCAATCTATGGCGACCCTTGGAGATAGAATTCAAACTTTATATTATGTTTGTAGGAAATATGAGAACGAAATCATAGATCAACAAATTTAAAATGACATTTTCATCAATTAGTCTCTAGAGGCAATATGTTTCAATACAGTTTTTGAAGACTAGATTGTTTGATTGTTCATTTCAAGAATGCATACTTATCAACGTGTATTTATTTTGGTAAGATGAAGTTGGTCTAGTGATTTAGTAACCAATTCAATTTCTTGTGGAGTCTCCAAGGTGAAACCTCATGCAAGTTTATGTATTTTTGGAATCTCTTGCAAGTTTGTACATCAATCTAGTTGTAGCCTATTATAAAAGGAAAATTGAAGAAAATTATGACTCTCTTTTAACTAAAACCAAAATTTCCTCAACTACGGGTGTGTCCAAATGAAATACAATGAGTCACTTGGAACAAGAATTATGCATAGTTAAGGCATAATCAAAGGGTGATTTTGTTGACCTTACTTCGAGGACATCACTTCTCAAGAGGGAAAGAAAGGTGACATAGTAAATTTGATCTGGATTTTATGAGAAGAAAGAAATGAATACAAATTATTAAAATATCCTTAACACAAAATAACAGAGATACAATAAAATTGATTTTCTATTCAATAAGTAAATAAGTTGAAACTGTAAAATGCAGCGGAAAACAAGCTTGTTGGAATGGTGGTGGCTTATCTCTGAGAAGAGATGTGACAGTTGCGCTCATTCGCAAGAACATGATTACAATGAGGCTCTGAAGGAATTTTTACAATAAGCAGTAATGTAAAAAACCCTAGACTTCCAAAACCTAACCCTAAAATATGAAGCCCCAAAAGTCATGTGGGCCCCGTTTGGGTAAGTTAGTACATCAACTTCTTGGGCTTGTACCATTTTCATACGATCTTCGTTTTAGGCACACGATATCCTGTTAGAAAGGTATCATCGAGGATATTCATTTAGGGGGTTCAATAAAAGCCTTTGGATTTCATTGAGAAGCTCGATCCTGAAAAACCTTCATTTAGGCCCTCAAAATGGCCCTGGAAGTTAAAAACTGCTAAAAATAGTAAATTGCCAAAATTTCTAGAAAAATGGTTTGAGAGAGTTGGAAAAGGTGGGTGGCCACCGATATCCACCTGTATCAATATTCACTCATTAGGAATAAATGGTCTCCATTGCATTGATTTCCCCCATCAGATGAGGAAATTTCTGTTGAATTAAGCCCCGGGTGAGCCACTTGCCTTGGTGTAGGAGTTTCCCTTCTTTGACGACTCAATAATGTTGGATCCTTTGTTGTCGAGTTCCCTTGATATGTGTGTCCACAAAATGATCATTGGATTCCTGTTTCATTTAGTCATGGTTGATCTATGTTGGTGTCAACTGCTTTTCTATCTCTGAGGTGTCCAATAATGGTGGGAAATATGGTTGAAGGTGAGCAACATTGAAGACTGGGTGTAGGCCAAGGAAAGGGGGAATGTTGAGCTCAAAATCATTGTCACCCATAGCCTTGGTGATGGTGTATGACCCATAACAAATTGATCAAAGATTCCAATGGGGCCCTGTAAGGAGTTCTTTCTACAAGTGCAACCAAACTCTGTCTCCCACCTGGAATTTATGTGGCACCTGATGTTGATCATGGCGCTACTTGTACTTGGCATTAGACTTCTGTAGAATATCCTAAACCTGTTGGCAGATGTGTTGCATCCACTCAATGAACCAGGTGGCTTTGTCAGTTTTTTGTGGAGCAGGGGATGAGTCGACCGAGTTGGTCACCAGGGGTAGTGCAACATCCATGGGGCCCAATGGTTGGAATCCCAACCCCACCTGAAATGGGTTGTGGCCAGTTGAGCTATGTAGGGCACGGTTGTAGCTATGTTGGACATAGGGAAGACTCGCATCCCATGTGCGGGGGTGTTTTGAATTATACATGCGCAGGATATGTACGATCATCTGATTGACGACCTCAGTTTGGCCATCTGTCTAGGGGTGGAAGAAAGTGGATTTGGTGAGATTGGTATCCAGCAGTGATCAGAGGATCAACTAAAATGTTCTAAGGAAACAACTGTCATAGTTTGATATAATGGTTTTTGGGATCCAAAAATGTACCCATACTCGTTCAAAGAAGACCTTGGCAGTGGCTTCTACTGTGATTTTCTTCTTGCAGACGGCTAGAATCACCATCTTGGAAAAGTGATCAACAACCACAAAAACATAGTCATTTCCCCTCTTGGTGGATGGGAGGCTCGACATGCATTCCATTGAGATGGATTCCCAAATCCTGTCAGGAGTAGGAAGAGGGGTGTACAGGCCCTGTTTCTTAGTGGTTGATTTGGTAATAGCGCAGGTGGTGTAGTACCTAATATACTTGTTGACATCTTGTCGAAGTTTCAGCCAGTAGAAATGTTTCTACAACATTGCCATTGTCTTTTCGACGCCAAAGTGTCCTGCCACCCAATTGTAGTGAGCTTCCAAAATCAGCTTCATGCTCTCGCTTGATGGAACGCAGAGATGGCCCAGACGACACAACAACCCATATTGAAGATGGAAATTAGTGACCATTGAGTTGGTGCCCAACATTTGGTAGGTGATGGAGAAGTCATGGTCTGTCTCATAAAGGTGGAGCCATCTAGATGTCTCGTGGTAGCAAGAGTCTAGCACCGTGGTGAGTGTTGCGATTGGAGGTCAACTGAGGCAATCAACAACTCAGTTGGTACTTCATGTTGATTTGGAACTATTGTAAGTATGTGGACCACCTCTGAAGGCAGTCATTCTGCAATTTCCTTGGTTCTACATGAACTGTAGTGGCTTGTTTTCAGTGTGGATGATTGTCTCTTTCCTAAGAATGTAATGTTTCCACTGGCAGCAGGCTTGCACAAACGAGTACATTTATTTTTCGTAAGTAGGGTACTTATGGATAGCATCTGATAGTGTCTCACTATGATATCCCATAGAGTGGCCTTGTTGAGTGAGAACGATGCCCACAGCATAGTCTGAAGCATATGTATCGATATCAAAGGGATGTTGTAGGTTCGGTAATGAAATTATTAGGGATGAGCACAAATGCTTCTTCAAGTCATCAAAGGCTTGTTTTTGGGACATGCCTCACACAAATTTTTCCTTACCGTCACCCCTGGTTACTTGGCTTAGGGCCCATGTGATATGAGAGAATCCCAACATGAACCTGCAATAGAAATTGGTGAGGCCCAAGAAGCTCCAAAGTTGAGTGAGTGTGGTTGGGGATGGCCAACCACCGATGACCTAGATCTTGGCTGGATCCACATGCACATGATTTTGATCAATGATGTAGCCTAAGTAATGGACCGTGTCCATGCCAAAGGATCATTTTTCCAAGTTTGCATATAGTTTGTATTGCCGCGGGGTGTGCAGAACTTGTTGAATATGTTGCAAGTGTTCTGCCCAAGTCTTGTTGTAGATGAGGAGGTCATCGAGATACACCACTACAAAATTATTGGTGAAAGTTCTTAGGATATCATCCATCATCCTCATAAAAGTTGTTGGAGCATTTGTCCAACCAAAAGGCATGACCAACCATTCGAAAAGACCTTCTTTTGACTTAAGGTGGTCTTCCATACATCTATCTGTTCTATTGGGACCTGGTGGTAGCCAGACTTCATATCAATATTACTGAAGTATTTTTTCCCCATGAGTTGATCAAGGAGGTCGTCGATTCGGGGAATCGGGTACCGGTTTCGAACTGTGATTTTATTCAGGGCTCGATAATCAATGCAGAGTCGCCAAGTCCCATCTTTCTTCTACACCAACACGATTGGTCTCCCACAAGGTGATGTGATGGGACATATGTGCCCCTTGTGGAGTAGTTCTTGGATCTTCTTTCTTGATCTCTTTGTTTTTTAATAGAGAGTGGTGATAGACTGGCCCATTGGGTAGAGGTGCACCTCAGGTCAGATCGATGGGATGCTTGACCTGGCAGTGTAGAGGTACCCTGGTAGGAGAGGAGAGGATATTTGAGTATTCTTCCACGACCTTATCTACTTCCTTCTATTGTGTGGAGAGATCGGTCGCGGAGGCCCTGGATGTGGCTGTAATATTTTTCTCACTCTGAGAGTGAATCACGAAGAAGACAAATTTCCCAATCTGAGAGATGACCTTCCTGCAATGCTTGGCAGAGATCAAGGAAATAGTACTAGGAAGGACTGCCTGGGGTATCCTGTACAATTTCATGTTCAAAGTAATAATAACACTACGAGGCCTAGACTCATATACAACATGATGTTTCCATAAATAAGGTTGGCCCAAAATAACATTACAAACTTCGAGAGGAAGAACATAAAAAAATACCTCGTCTTTGAAGGGCTTGATGTCATACGATAGTCGACACTGTTGGCTGATGCAGAGATTGCTTCCTTGGCGGAGCCATCCAATGGTGTAGGGTTGTGGGTGCGGCGTTGTTGGAAAGACCAGTCGCTTGACGACCTCTACTGAGATGAGTTTCTTCTGGCTACCACTATCAATAAAGAAGTGCAGCGGGGTGCCTTTTACCCACATCTGTGAATGGAAGAGGCACTCACCTTCTTCTGTCTCGTCTGGTTCACCAGGATGGAGCTTGGTGGTAGCAATGGTGGAATTGGGTTCTACGCCAATTATCTGTCTTCCCCTTTTTGGTTCTAGCTGAGATTTAGAACCCGTATCTGATTCAGAGGCTTTCACTTCAGCCACCAACGAATGCTTTGAGCAACAATCAACAGTGTTATGCCAAGGGCTCTTATGGAAGTCGCACCACTTCCCGGTATATTTCTTTGTCTTACAAGTGTCCTTATTTGCTTGCGGCTTGGACTGGTTGTCACAAGTGTCCTTTGTTCTGTGGGTTGGGGCCACCCCTTCCTAGCTATTGTTGTGAGGTGTTCCTAGTCCAAAATTGTCGTGCCTTTTGTTTGAGCTTCTACTCAATTTTAATGACATATCGTTAGGCTGCGCCCGAGGATGAGATGTCCGAAAATTCCATTTCAGTCTGGATGTATATATGCAAAGCACTGCTATACTTGAGCACCAGATGTTGCTCTGAATCTTTCATACCCATCTTGGTGCGCAAGGTATGGAAGATATTTGTGAACTCTGGCACTGCTTGGTCTCTTTCTTACCGCAGTGTGGTCCTTTTGGTATACAAGTCGTCATAACTTCTGACAGGGTAGTATTGTTCCTTAATATCATCCCTAAAGGATTCCTAGGTGGCCATGACTATAAATAATGAGGGTTCCTCTATTTCTTTTTTCTCATAGAAATTTTCCCACCAATATTTGACATGGGGAACGACTTTGAGGAGTGCAAACGTAATCTTTTCTCTATTCGAAAAGTTATGGATAGAAAAATACCCTTCTACTATATTCAACCACTTGTCTACAACATCTGCCTCTATATGACCTTCAAATATAGGAATATCGAAGTTTATTTGTACCTTGAAGGGGGCGGTGCCTCTGCTCGAGGAAGATGCATCGCCTGTTGGTAGCCGCCAAAGGATTTGTGCGAAACTATCCATCATCTCATTCCTCTGTTGCATGAGGGCTTCCTCAAGCAACATTTTGAAAGGATCTCTTATCCTGTCATATTTCTTTTCTTCTTCCATGAGAGGCCTCTTGGGTGTTCGAGATATTTTGTCCTCAAGAGAAACAAGCTCGAGACCCAATTATTTGTACCCTGACCTTGTTGGGAACATGCATTAAGACAACAAGGAGCAGACCACTCTGATACCACTAATCCAGATTTTATGAGAAGAAAGAAATGAATACAAATTATTAAAATATGCTTAACACAAAATAACAAAGATACATTAAAACTGTTTTTTTATTCAATAAGGAAATAATCTAAAACTGCAAAATGCAGTGGAAAACAAGCTTGTTGGAATGGTGGTGGCTTGTCTCTGAGAAGAGATGTGACGATTGCGCTCATTCGCAATAAGATGATTACAATGAGGCTTTAAAGGAATTTTTATAATAAACAGGAATGTCAAAAACCATAGACATCCAAAAACCTAACCCTAGGAGATGAAGCACCAAAAGTCATGTGGGCCCCGTTTGGGTAAGTTAGTACATCAACTTCTTGAGGTCGTAACTTTTGCATACAATCTCTGTTTTAGGTGCACGATAGCCCGTTGGAAAGGCATTGTCGAGGATATTCATTTAGGAGGATCAATTAGAGCCTTTGGCTATCATTGAGAAGCTCTATCCCAAAAAACCTTCATTTAGGCCCTCAAAATGGCCCCAGAAGTTAAAAACTGCTAAAAATAGTAAATTGTCAAAATTGCCAGAAAATTGTTTTAAGCGAGTTGAAAAAGTTGGGTGGCCACCAATATCCACCTCGATCAAAATTGTAGAATCTTAGTAAAATAAGTATGATTTTTCTTATTCAAAGACTATAAAAAAACATTTAAGCAATTTTGTTGAAAAAGGGAAAAAGGGAAAATGATAGTTATAATATATTCATAAATGGACCATAAACTATTTATTACTTGACTTCTTGGAAATGTGTATAGATATAATTGAGGCATATGATGCATAGAATGTAGTGGTTTTACTCAAGGAATGATAATGAAATCTATGCAAAGACAATTTCTTTAGGAGATCACAAGGTACATATGGTACAAGGTAGATATGGTTATAGGACAAGGGACAATTCCAATTATGATTCCAAATGGATATGTCAAAAAAAAAATCTATGTGATGTGTTATATACAACAGACTTAAAGAAGAACCTTGATTTAGTAAGTCATTGGAAATTTTCACCATGGTTGTTGACCAGTTATGAGAAACTACCAATGACCTCATCAAGCATGTAGTCCCAAACAAGTTGAACATCTATAAAGCATGTCCTTTTCTCAAGATTTAGTATCCGAAGAATTGGTCACTAACATTAGTTATTTACCTAGGTTATTTTGTTGTAAGAATTTGTAGTTTGATACAAGATTCAGGGATGTGACAATGTTGAGCTTGATTGTGCTCTTGTCGGCATTGTTTTCCTCTTATTCAGATTGTGAATTCATGTTGCTAATATAATCAAAAGGATATTCCATCTGTGTGTATGCTTTGAAAAATTATTGTGCACTTTGAGATCACAAGGTTATAGGTTGTTGTGTTTACCCTAGGGTTTATTGGTTACCTACACCACACCATCATTTACAATAAACCCAACATTTGATCGAGACTCTACAATAGATTGATCAAGTAAGGACAATCAATTACATAAATCATGATCCACATGCTTCTAATTGGAAACATAAACAATGGATATTTCATGAGAGGGATAGTTTCTTTGAGACTCTTCCCTTTTCTACCAAGCATGTTTGTTGAGGATATGATCGTTGATGATTGAGCTTATTAACTTAATAGGAAAAGGTCATATTTTATTCAGATGTGACTATTTAGGAGGAGTCTTGGCATAATTTAATGAATTTATGCACATAAACTAATTAAATGAGAAACTTGGCATTGATAGGGTGATTATACTTATGTCCTAAATTGTTAACTTTCTGGTTGAAAGAAAAGGATATGAGGGTTGAAAAACAATTGGTATCCTTATAAGAACCTAGCACTCATGGTATTAATGATCCAGCCAAGATGACAAACTTAACCAAAATGATCCATATAGTAGATAAGTATTTTGGTAGTCACTGTTATTTTGTTGATGAATCATGATAATGTTTTTGAGATGATTATTGTATTCATGATGTTAACATGTGGTTTCATTTTGATGAAATATAACTTTGATAAATATATTTTGATGTTATAATATTATGACAATATGTCATTATGTGATGACATGTTGAACTTACATGTAGTTTTATGATGAGATGTTTAAAAATGACATGAGGGAGCACGTCGTATCTTACTATTCAAGATGACGTGATGAAAATGATATTGTATTCTCACAATTACATGAAAGAGTTAGCATGTAGATTATTTCTTTGAAATGTTGGTATAATGACTAATGTAATGATTACTTGTTGTGAGGTGGTGATTGTTAGGTATCCACCAATTGGCTGAGAGATCCATGATTGTGGTTCGAGAGGGTTGGTTTATTTGATGATCTTGTGGGATCCCATAACCATGAAGGATAATATTATAACTAATATCGTATGGGCTAGGGACAATTCAATCTACTACTTATGTCAATAATCATTATGCCTTGTATTGGAGTTGTGATGTCGAAGTCCCGAAGAGAGGTTGGAGCATTGTTTTTCGATGGTGTTGTGGGATTGGAATTTGATGCCTGGGGTTGTACCTGGTTATTGTGGAGGGAGTTTAGGACAACCTTTCAAGATTCCTAGTGTACGTGAGTACCGATCCAGATGCCTTCTTGGGTAGATGAGGTCTCGAGCCTTGGGGCTCCAGATAGACTAGTAGGATTTAACCCTCGTTTTGAAAGTCAAGAAGGACGAATAGAGAGTACTCTTGCTTCCCCAGTGTTGTGATGTGGAATTTCTATGATTGTTGTAATCACTTGGGTGGCTTTATACTAGTCTAGTAGAGGGTGTTGTGGAAAATGATGAGCTAATTAAAAACACTATAAGAAACATAATCAAGGTAACTTCGGGATGAAGTTCCTTGAAGGAGGGGTGTATGTCATGCCCCATATTATTATTATTAAATATAAATAATAATAATAATACAGGAATATAATCATTCTCCTAAGATGGTCATAATAAATACTTATTGGAATAAATAATAATAAATAAGTATATAATAATTATCCTAAAGGAGGTCATAATAAGTATTTATTATGGATATTAGGGTAATTAAAGAGAATGGTAAAATAAGTAACTGTAAGTAATGGAGAAACCATTAAGTATAATAAATAATTATATAATGGACTCTAGAGATTCGGTTATTTACCACAGATGGACTCTATATAAAAAGGGAGGAGGATGAGAAAAGGAGATCTCTCTCTTGCACATTTCTTTGGTTGAAGATTTAGAGAGGGGAAGGATAAAGATTTACTCACATTGTAGTAGATTGAAGGCTCGAGGGTGACCTCCTACTAAATATTTAGTAGCAAGGTCTATAGTTGGGTGGAGAGTCATCCCCCACTTTGTGTTGCAAATGTCATGTCAATAATCAAGGTATGGCTACGTTCCTCAAGTCATCGGTACCACACGCAAGTTCCTTCCTCTTAGTGCTCCTCTCTATAAGAATTTCAATAAAGATTCAATGATTATTTGGTTTATTATTTATGGTTATTTTTCACTTATGGTTATTACATGGATAAATCTCTAATTGCATTATTCTTTAGTATAATTGGGTTATTACATCTAATACCATGTGGAAATCCAGATCTAACCCGAATCATAAATGAGCCTAAACTCCATAGAACAACACAATAAACATATATCTATTATTTTTTATATGTATCAAAACAATATATGCTCACTATATATAACAACGGGAAGAAACCCAACATTAGCCAAGGATAGCTATCACACGTGGGCACATAAGGATGTCAACCTATACTTACAACTAATATTAGTTCACCGCATTGGAAAATATCAACATGTTGAAAAATAATACTAACAATTAAAATAACAAAGACTAAACTCACTTAAAGTCATCATATTCTTACCTTAATCTAAAACTTTGTACATATTATAACTTATAACTTCTTTGTCGAAATTAATAAATTTGATGTAAAAATTATATTTTATTAAAACTGATTAATTTTATTAATAAAAATAAAATAAAAAACTAAATGTTGTGAACACTTAGTAAATGAAAATGAAAAAACATAAAATAACAAAAACAAAACTCATAAAACCATCATATTCCAAAACTCTTTCCATATCATAATCTATAATGCCACATATATATATATGCTTGGAGTGTATATAAAGAGGTCGAGAGTTGCCATGTTAGAAACGAATATTATGACATAGTTATGGCATTATGAGAAGGTATATATATATATATATATATATATATATATATATATATATATATATACCAAGCATTATCCATATAGCATTATTTAATTTTTTTTTAAATTTTAAAATGTTTAAAAAGACGTGTGTTGTAAAGGCATTGGTAACCCCGGGAAGGACTAATGGAGGAACTATGTACTTTGTTGGAGGAGGAAGAGGAGAGGTGGTCGAAATAGAATGCTTTTGTTGAGCATTCTCGCATGCCCTCCCTACCTCGTGTCAGGCACCACACAGACCCATTACTCTAAGCAGAGGTTCATAATGTCTTGCTTCTTTTTATCGTCTATATACCCAATGTTGTGTTTCTTTTTGAAGAATAAAGAGAAATTTTGATATTCCCTTCCTCTTGATGTTTTGCATGAGGAAACATGGAGAGAGGGAAATACACACCATCCCCCACTTCCTTTCATCTCTAATGTGACTAGGTTGGTGGAATGCAAATTTATACCACATAACACCAACAATATCTAACCTTAGGTATTTCAAGGTAGATTCCCCCTCATGGAATGTGACATTGGGTTATGCCATCCTCTCTCGTGAATTTTGTAATGTTCCTTTCTAAATAGGAGCTCCAGAAGAGGAGGCTTAATGGTCTAAACCACCCCGTTAGACTATAGCCAGGGCCAAAGAGGGGTAAACAGGGTTACTAGAGGTCACTCCAGTCATAGGTGTTATATTCGGAAAGTGACATTGAGCTAACAAGAGTTAACAGTGCTTTACTAGAGGTCACCCTAGTCACAGATGTTATATTCGAAAAGTGACATTGAGCTAACAAGAGTTAACAACGCTTTACTAGAGGTCACCCCAGTCATAGGTGTTATATTCAGAAAGTGACATTGAACTAACAAGAGTTAACAACACTTTTAAGTCATTATGAGCTAAAAATAGAAGTCAACAGTGAATTAGGGTTTCAGCAGTGATTTAGGGTTTCATCATGATTTAGTGTTTTGGAAAACTATAAAGGAAGGGTCAGTGACCTAATTCATCATTATGCAGATTATGACTTGTCATTGAGGAGAAGAGGCGCATCTCGGGAGAATAGTTAGGTACCATTCGGGGAGGAAGACACCCGGTTATTTGATTTAGATGTTGAAAGACACACCCTAGTCGCCGGGAAGATCATCGAGGGTCTTCCATCATTCTTGATTACTCCATATTCGGTGTATCTTTTAGTTGCTTATTTGTATTCCGACTAAAAGATCACTTTTGTCTTTGATCTAGCGAGGTGTTTTTCATTCAATGCTTGATTTGCTTATTTGTATTAGAGCTAAGTCCTTTTGTCTTTTAGTCTAGTAAGTGTTTTCAATGATCCTTGATTCTTATTTGTATTTAGGCTAAGATCCTTTGTATGTTGATCATACAAATAATAAACGCGTTAAAGGACTGCAAAGTTTGTATTCGGCCATTTTGTAATCCTCGGAGATATCATATTACAAACTTTTCATTGATTTGTCACATTTATTATTTGTATGATGTTTATGTGTTGTAAACCTTTGATCCCACACACATTAGCGGCGTTTCTTAGACTAGCCAAGTCGAGAACATTACAGTGGTATCGGAGATTTAGTCCGCCAACCTGTGACTAAAGACCATGAACCAAACAGAAGAACCCGGATGGTAGAGTGAGCACGTAGGTGGCGAATATGTCACGTACAATCTACGCAGGGGAAGTAGGGACAGACCTAATTTTCCTCCCTTTCCTCTCCCAATTGGGAGGAAGAGGAAGAGGCACTTAGAAAATGACGATGAAAGCGGTAGTGGCGTAGCCGAGAGAAGAGCTAGGTGGCGGTATGGCGACCAAAGAGGCGGTGGTAAGGCCCAATGGATCGAGGCCGGTAACCTTCATCGCAGTTATCGGTGACATGCTAGCCTTGACGGACCATGTCTGATCTTTAGCTTTCAGTGCTTGAATAGGCAGCTATAAGATATTCCGGGCACTCAAGGTCCACATGCAACACATGGGAACCGGCGAAATGATAAACCCTAGTCACCCACTCGTACATATACCTCCACGAGTAGGATTCCACATCCATTATTTCCCAGTTTCCAGGCTCCGGTATGACAGTCACCGAATATACGAGACCAACCCGCACATGCAGAGGACGTGCAGTATCCCGAAGAAGTATGCGGCCTTGGTAGCGTGACTTTCGAAGGACATGACCCTAGTGTGTGGACTGGACTTCGAGGAGGCAGATCTGAGAGCCACCGGAGGGGAGGCAACAACAACGGCCCGGTAGGGCACTTTATTGAGCTTCCATTGAAAAGTTGGTAAAACTCACCCTTACCTTCTTTCGGCCGGATGCGTCCAAATACCGCCGCCCGAGGAGCTTGAGTACGAAGCTGAACCGCATTATTACAGAAACTCAACCATATGACCGAGACAGAGGCCGTCAGTTTAGCAACCTTACACTTGGAGGGTGAGGAGCACGAGTGGTGGTATCATGGGCTGGTGGGGAGTGGGTCCACCCAGTCCACATAACCTCCTATAGGAGTTCTGAATAGGCTATGGATAGGTTTGGCGAAGGTAGAGATACACCCGGGGATCTAGCCAGTTAGAGACAAGCGCACAATAAGCGTTCATTCTGAGTTCGTGGTGGCCAGGTAAGCGTCGCGAATGCTCGGAGAACCCGGGCTGATCCATACTATTCATAGAGGACTCTGAAACCTTTAAGAGGATGGGTGAAAGAATACAAGCCTCACTTTGCAGGATGCCATCCCGCCCTTTTCGAATCTGGCGGTTCGGTGCAAAGACTAAAACTTTCTCCAAAAAATTTGTGCCCCAAAGGGATCAAAACAGGAAGCCATTATAGAGAGAATGAAAGGGAAGGAAGTTGGATGAGGAGATGGCGAGAGCTTATGAGGGGAAGAAGCTTTGCCTTCATTTGCGAGAGATCCCTTGGGTTTGGGGCCACGAGTGCATGGGCAGGAGAGATTCATTATATTTGAGGTAGCGTGAGGCGATTATTGGGCCGGTGAGGAGGAGGAGGAAAGACAATGGATCCACTAGTTGAGAGGAGAGTCGGCCTGTGAAGGAGCAAATTCCCGTGAACCCATCGACAGAAGCCGAGAACCATCCCTCCGGTAGTCCCACAGCCGAGGGCGAGGGCTAACAGGGGGAAAACAACAAAGGGAGGTGTCACAACAACCCTTTATGGTGTTCCCAAGTATGATACCCTGCGGATCAGAGGGATTGTCAGAGACAACGAGCAATCACCGATAGATGGTGGGGCCACCCACAACTAATGACCTTCCATAGTATCAACGAGTTTGATGTTCGCGGTATGAGATGGCCCTGCAGGTAGAGTGTCTGGAGCCAATTCCAAACTTAGAGATGATTAGGCAACTACGATGAGAGACACATTTATGTGGTTATTTGACCTATCGGACCTAAAATGTGGTGTTAGGAGTTAGTGGATGATTACCTTGGAAAAATCACTACCAACTACCAAACCTTGGAAATGGGATTTAGAATCGGGATGGGAAGAAGGTTGTTCTAAGAGGTGTTTCGACAGGAGCACCCAGGATAGCTTCAGCCAAGAGGATGGAGAGAATATTAGACATGGGGAGGTAGCATATAGCCAAGTAGAATGCTTGAATCACTACTCAAAAGGATTAGGAAAGATGCGACAACAATACCACCACAGAGAGATCCCAATTTATTGCGTGACATCAGTAGTTCTTTTAGAACAATCCCACTAGGGGAACCACATGACGAGGGGGTTTGAGCACACCATTGAAGTGGAGGAGGGGGCCAAACATAGTCTGCTCGTCATCCCTAGGAGGAGTTCCAAGGATGAATAGAGAGAGGCAATCGAAATTGTTAGCAATGGGTTTTATGAGACCTTATTTGTTATTTAGCTTCTTGATTGTCTTAGTTACGAAGAAGGATGGCACCATGAGGATGTGCATTGATTATAGAACCTTGAACAAGAAAACCATCAAAATGGGGTACCTATCACGCGTGTGAGTTGATGGATGACACATAGAGGCAGTTTTCTTCTCAAAAGATGATCTCATGCAGATATCCACCCGAGATCAACATTAGAGCAGGACATAGAGAAAACGGCATTTCGATGTCATTTTGGACACTTTGAGTTCTATTTTATGCCATTTGGGCTAACCCGATACCATACATTCGATCTTACATGAATATATATTGAGGGGATCAGTTAAGGAAATCAGTCTTGAAAAGTTTCTTGACATCTTGATCTATAGTGGGTCATGGCAAAGAGCATATGAGGCACCTAGATTTGGTGTGGGCATCATGAAACTACCGGTTATTATATGCCAAAGAGTCCAAGTGTGAGTTAGGTATGACAAAACTACTTTACTAGGGCCACATCATCGATTACCCGGGGGGTACGGGTGCACCAAGAGAATCAGACATTGGGTGGTGGCAAACGTGTGAGGAGTGAGGCTTCTTGAGCATTAGAAGCCCCTGTCTGACCGGTTCGTCCGGGTTTCTACGACTTGGAGCATTGTGAGATCTACAAACATGGGGCCTTCATATGGGCCGATAAATCCTGGGAAATAGCAGCACATAAGGAAGTCATGAGCACTTGTCAGTGTTGGCACTACTAGACTTCACCACCATTTGTACTAGAAATTGTGACACATCGACGAAGGGATGGAGTGCGGTTTGATGAGAGGACACCATTGTATTGGTAATCTTAGTCAACACGAGAGGTTGTACTCCATTTATGACAAAATGTTGGCAATCATGCATGCCTTGACCAAGTTAAAACAATATTTGGTGGGCAACAAATTCATGGACAAGACCGATCATAACAGTTTGAAATATTTCCTTGTGAAGGACCTCGATGGCTTGTAATAGAAATGGGTGTGAAAGACGGGCATTAGAGCTTTGACATAGAGTATGTCAGGGGAAGAAGAGAGAAGAACATTGTGGTAGATGCACTATCGAGGAGACTATTAGCATGTTGCTTTGGAGATTTGATGGGTGGAAATCCCACTTGTTAGTGGAATATTCCAAGAACAAGTTGGCTTGTGAGGTGATGGATGGGAGAATCGGGGATGTGGAGTATAGGGTCATTGTGATACCATATTTTACAAGGATAGAGTAAACTTGGTCAGTCCGAGGGCTTAAGAAAATCCTCACAGGTTCACTTGATTCACCTCTAGGCCATGGGGGTTTTCAAACCTCTGAGACAAATCCGAGGTTCTCATGGAAGAGCCTCAAACAAGGCGTTATGAGACACGTCGGTGAGTGTCTGACTTACCTGTGAGAACAAGTCAGGCATGCTCTTTCAATGAGAGCTACTTCAGCCTCTACTCATTCCAGAGTAGAAATGGGAGGTATATCTATGGACTTCATCTTTGGTCTACCAAGGTCGAGGTAGGGCGCATCTATTTAGTGGTTGACAGATTGACCAAAGTTTCTCACTTCTATTCCATACGAGTACGATTGCAGTTGGTGCCGATCTTTTCTTGAGGTCTTGAGACTTCATGGGTTGCCGAAGAATTTATCGTCGGTGATAGGGCGATCCCGGTTCATAGGAACATTTGGAAAGTTTTTTTAGGTTGGGTGGGGCGAGTTGACACCTAACTTGCCAGGTATCACCCCACACCTCCAGGCAGATGGGCTGAGGCCAGGGTGTCGACAAGTGGGTTGAAGAATTTGAGGGAACTATGTAGGAGAAAACAAGAGCGTGCTGGGTAAAAGTGGTTACATTTAGGGGAACATTGCTACAACACCACCTTCCACGTGTCCATTGGTATGACACCCTTCCAGGAGCATTATACCCGGATATGATGCTCCCACTTTGGTCGACTTGGTCTTAGGGGAGAGTAGAGCTCCCAAGGCCAAGGATTGGATCATAAAATTAGAGGAGATTCTCAAATTGTTGAAGAGAACTTCTGATGGCTGAAAACCGTGAAGATAGTAGGAAAGGCAAGGTAGAGCGCAGCTTTGAGGTTGGATTTTTGGTTTTCTTGAGACTCCAACCTGACAGACAGTCACGAGAAGAGTGGAGCCGATAAGCTCAAGCCTAGATTTTATAGTCCCTACAGGATCATGCATGTGGTGGCGAGGTTGCTTATGAGCTAGAACTTCCAAAGGAGAGCAAGATTCACAACGTGTTCC
Source organism: Picea sitchensis (assembly GCA_010110895.2). Taxonomy (NCBI): domain Eukaryota; kingdom Viridiplantae; phylum Streptophyta; class Pinopsida; order Pinales; family Pinaceae; genus Picea; species Picea sitchensis. The sequence goes on from SNQJ01S0016099.1 coordinate 22,286, forward strand.
ACATATCTTGCCCCAAAAAGGCAGTGGGACAATTCTTTAGCACATCAGAGGAGCTTCCCTGGTTGGATGAGGAGGGACAATTGGAGTTAGTTAGGGAGGAGGTTTTGAAGTTTTGGGAGCGAAAACTGAGGAGCGGGGTCATCAGTGTTTGATCAGGTGGAGAGGGATTCCATTAGAGGGCGCTACTTGGGAGAAACGGCAGTGTTGCGGCACCACAGGCTGGTATTGCTTGAGACGAAGCAATTTAGGAAGGAGAATTTGTATGTCCCTTTCAAATAGGGAGGAATTTTAAAGTCTCCAATCACGAGTATTTATAGCCGAAAGTAATGATAGGCTAAGAAGTTAACAACGCTTTACTAGAGAGCACCCCGATCCCGCAGATGTTATATTAGGAAAGTGACATTAAGCTAACAAGTTAACAACGCTTTACTAGGGTCACCCAGTCATAGGTGTTATATTAGGAAAGTGACATTGAGATAACAAGAGTTAACAATACTTTTAAGTCATTATGAGCTAAAATAAAAGTCAACGATTGAATTAGGGTTTCATCAGTGATTTAGGGTTTAGCATGATTTAGGGTTTAGAAAGCTATAAAGGGTTAGTGACCTAATTCATCATTATACAGAGTATGACTTGTCATTGAGAAGAAAGAAACATCGGAGAGATAGTTCGGTGTATTCAAGGAGAGGAAGACACCGGTTGGCTGATTTAGGTGTTGAAAGACACACCCCTAGTCATCGGGAAGATCACAAAGGTCTTCCATCATTCTTGATTAGCTCCATGTTGGGTATTATCTTTTATTTGCTTGTTGTATTGGCTAAGATCCTTTGTCTTTTGATTGTGGAGTGTTTAGTCCGCGGTTGCTTATTTGTATTAAGCTTCAAGATCCTTTTGTCTTTTGATCCTAGTAGAGTGTCTGGCTAAGATCCTTTTGTCTTTTGATCTAGCCGAGTGTTGTTATTCAGTCGCAGTTGCTTATTTATATTCCGGCTAAGATCCTTTGTATGTTGATTTAGTCGAGTATTGTCAGTATTCAGCCACATTCAGCCATTTTTGTAATCCACAGAGATATCATAATACAAACTTGCAGTGCTTTTTCGCATTTATTATTTGTATGATCATTTATATGTTGTAAACCTTTGATCCTACACACACATTAGCAGCGTTTCCTAGACTAGCCAAGTCAGGAACATTACAAATTTCAAGAGAAATCTACTCAAAGAGATAAGGGATCCAATATTGGTCATAACTAATGTCTATAAAAGAATTTCAAGTTTCCCATGTATATTAACATGGGAGAAAGAGTCTACTATGAATACTTGTATCCACTTGGTTATCCTTTGAATGATATTAGTTATTTTTGGGTTTAAAGTCCACAATTTCACTTGAAGAAGTCATGCAATTATAAACACATTGAGTTACCTATGATATTGATAACCCCACCTCTTAATAACTATACACAACCATAAGTTCCACTTTATTGTTTTTGGCTTTCCATAAACCTTTGAGAATGAGCCATATTTTTATATCCATAGGGATCTAGAACAATCTTTGTGCACTTGCCACCCCTAGAGCATCTTATTATATATACGTTTGAATATTATATATCATATTATTATTTATTTATTTTACCAAAATTAGTGTTTTAATATTATATATCATACTATTATTTATTTATTTTACCAAAATTAGTGTAGATATGCTAATCTACCTCATATTTTTTATACCTTATTTTTTTTCATAAAGCAAACAATTTATAAGTTGAACATTGAATTATTGTTTCCACCATCTTATTGCCAAAAAAATCATAAAAGAAACTAAGTCATAGCTTCTTTGTCGACATTTCATTAAGGAGACTTGACATTGGAATTATGATTGTAGTGATATTTATATTTTTATGTGTCCATACCTTTTCACATCTCTATCAATGTGTTGCATGTTTTTCCTCCATTGTTATACTGCTACCTCATCTCCATGATTAACTTGGCAAGACCCGACCTAATTATCTACATGTATTCTAGTTGTTACTAAACCAATCAATTTTAGGTTACATACCACCATTCTAACATGATATGTACAATACACAATTTGAACTCTAATCATCTTCTTTAGCTACAACCCTTCATAAAAGTTTCCAAAAAAAAATTAGATCTCATGGAAGGTTAGCTTCTTCTTAAAATTTCCAATGATAGTAGATTCGGTTGAAAAATATAAATACAAAACTAAATGTAATGTAATGAAATAAATATAATGATTATATTATGCAATTCCAAAGTAATAGGTATATTGATATCACATAATTATGATATTTCTCCTGCCAATTATCACATAATTATGATATTTCTCCTGCCAATTTACCAAGGATGGATTAAGAGAACAAATAAGATTACAAATGAAGAAAATTATTAAATGGTTATTCAGTGCTCATTTTCATGTAGGGGACTTGTTTGGACTCTAAGAAGATGGATAGATGAACCAAGTTGAAAGATCAATCGCCACTGCATATGTTATGTGACAAATTATTACATTGGTAACAACCACACATAATGTTTTCAATCATTCATCTTGAAACTTTTCTCTTTTTTGTTTCATATTATATGCGAATATTTGGATATCGATGTAGAATTTATGATAATAACTAAACTATTTAATATAGAAGGTCATGTGGTCTTTGTCTCTTGTTGGTAGTGAGACAACATTGTTTCAATATAGGGAATGCATTGGGTGGAGGCCACAATGTGCCTGCACTTAAGACATCTGCAACCACATGGATCAACATGGTGGATGAGCTTGGCAAAAGGGTGCCATGTCGAATCTAGGATTTAGATTCATATGATACATGGAATTTACTTTTTGCTTGGCCACAACAATGTTTGTTGCACTGCCATTTTCCCTCGCAATATTGGGCTTAGAGCTATTAGGTAGATAAATAATATAACACATAGTATGTGTTATACAACATAACACATACTATGTGTTATACAATATAACACATACTATGTGTTATATTATATAACACATAGTATGTGTTATATTATATAACACATAGTATGTATTATACCACAATGTGCCTATACTTAAGGCATCTTCAACCACATGGATCAACATGGTGGATGAACTTAGCAAAAGGGTGCCATGTCGAATCTATTCTTTAGATTCATATGATACATGAAATTTACTTTTTGCTTGACCACAACAATGTTTGTTGCACTACCATTTTCCCTCACAATATTGGGCTCAGAGCTATTAGGTAGATAGATAAGATAACACATAGTATATGTTATATTGTATAACACATCGTATGTGTTATAAAATATAACACATAGTATGTGTTATATAGTATCAACTCTTCCGTTTTTTCTTCATAGTGCTTGCTTGCAAATAAAAAATAGCATAACTAATGACTTTAATGACTTCAACATACAAATTCGTTTAACAATCAATTATACAACAAGAAAACCCCTTAATTTTTAAACAATCATCTAAACTAATAAAAAGAAATGGATGAAACACTTATTTAATTTATTTACTATTCTTTTTTTTATAAATAGATATTTACTTTTGTGCTACTCTTCTCTACCTTAAAATTATACGAGTCCGCCCATCACTTAGTAGAAGCACATACTTTATGATATTAAAAAAGTATCCTAGTCTCTTCTTTATTCTAATATTTCTCCATAGGCAAAGTAGGTCATTTTACCAATTTCTCTTTACCAAAATTATTCTCTTAAAAAAGAAAATTCAACTCAAAATTAAACCTAATAACCTAGAGTTCGTAAATAAGCCCTCACAATGCCTAATCAATGATTATTGGTGGTTTGAGACATGTTTCCTTTCCATGCATTGTTTCTCACAAAAAGTGGCATTCAGGGGCAAAATAAAAACCCCTACAAAGAAAACCTACGATACACATAAAATCTTAATCGGGCGCAGTGGTGGACAAATCAAAGTTGTACATCTTAGGGTTCATTCTCATAGAAGGCACAAGCATATTTTATGAAGATAAATGGGAGTAATATGGAGATTGCGTGGAATACTAATTATCACTCCGTGGAAGAGCAATGGACATTTAAATGTATAAATGGAATAAAGTCGATACTAATATGGATAAATGGAAAGCTATTGTCATCGACATTTTCCATTGCCATGCAACCCCATCTTCATTGAAAAACATTAAGAACCATGTGGTGAGCCAAACCATTTCATCATATTCATCAGATGATAAATAGTGTGTATTCGATAAATAGGATGCATCAGGTAGTGAGTTAATGATTGGCTCAGTATATAGTGCTTAATATTTCTCATTTTTTACTCGGGACCTAACCTCTCTAATTCCTTACGTATGTAGAATAATATGTTTTCTATGTAAAAAGGTTGAAATTAGTAAATAAAATCTACATAATAATGTGAACAACTCTAATGTAAGAAGACTTGATAGAAACTTCCGCTTCTAGAAAGATCTTCCTCTAGAATGTTCCTTAGAAGATAGAATTAGTATAAATAAGAGTAGAAGGCATGATAAAGTTTTGTCTTTAGAATCATTATATTAGAGTTATGCTCTATTGCAGGTTTCCCCTTCGAAGAGGCAAGTGAACTTGGCTTTATATCAACAAAGGTATCATTGTTGGTGTTATTATTCTCTATATTTTGTTGCTTCGTTGGTAATTGTCGTAATATATATGTTCCTGCTTTATATAATACATCTAGTACCTTACAAGTGGTATCAAAGCACTTTCCTCTACAAAAATTGTGGGAATTGTTTTTCCAGCGTAGAGACATGTATTGTTGTCGTCTCTAAAGCATGGATGTTTGTCAAAAATACAACTGGGGAAGACTACACACAAGAAATACAGATGATATCATGGGATACTCGAAACAAACATTTCACCTTGTTGGAAACCTCTATAACCCATGTTGGTACCCCTTCGAGTAGTACTGCATCAGATAAAATCTACACATGACCATCACTCCCATATACCATGGGGTATAGAGGGAGTCCCCTACCTATCCTAAAACAAACTATAGATCATCCTATTGGTCAATTGACTGCTATAGTGGCACCAAGAACAACACTCGGGAAGACTACTCTCCAGTACCTAAGTAGTCAGGTAGTATGGATAAGGGTATGGTCGAGCCTCCTTAGTTGGTGCCTTGAGATATTGGGCCAAGTACTATTGTTTGACCCCGCATGTATATCAGAGAGCTATAACACATGAAAAACCTTGTTTGTAGGAACCATGAAAACCCTAACACTGGCGAAAAGAATAGAATAGAACAACAATAATAAGACACTTTTTCCGCACAACCCTACCTCCTACATCCTGGTTGCGAAATTCCTACACAATTTTCCCCATTAACAATTTGGGCATTATGTCACTGTAGTATTCTGTATGCTAGAGTATATCTCCACAAGAGTAAAAAAACATATATATAGTGGTCCCACTGACACCCTTATTCGGGACCTATCCCATTGAATTCCTCTCTTCGCCCTGATCGTCATGGTACCTATCACTTGTAATCCTTTTTTTTTGTGGACCCACCCACCCTTCCCAACACCCTTATTTTCCACCTATCCCATTGGATTCCTCCCTTCACCTTGTTCGTCATGATACCCCTCATCTATAACCTTTTTCTGTGCAGACCCACCTACCCATTTTTTCCTCTTCACCAATGACTCTCAGCCACAACCAATAAAGCACTAGCTTGATTGTCGACAACATCCAACACAAGGAGGACATAAAATTCATTACTTCCAACCTTGGATCCCTCAAGGAACAATATGTTTCCATCAATGACACACTTGGAAAATTATTGAGTCGATTCCTGAACCCTACCTCCTATGAACAACCTTCCTATCATGAATATGTCGACTCTTCCCATTACCAAGCCTTTCATTTTAATCACCCTCATTGTGAACTATGTTTTCCTAGAGTCGATGTGAACAAATTTGATGTCTCATACCCCACGAGTTGTATCACTCAAATGGAAAATTATTTCTCATTGCATGGCATCACTGATGAATTGGCCAAACTTTGTTAGAGTGTCCTCTATCTAGATCCTGAACGCTAGAATTGGTGGAAATGGTGTAAAAATTCACACCAAGGGTATGTTTCTTGGACACATTTTGTGGCCGATCTTTATGAATGCATTGAGAATGATACACACCATTTGGGTCATTTGACCAAGTTGAGACAATCTAACATAGTGAAAGAATTTATTGTCACCTTTGAGCACTTGGCTTTCAGAATGGAGGGCATGTTAGATGCCTTCTTCAAGGAATGGTTTATTGGTGCCTTACGTGATGAAATCTAAGCCAAGGTCCAAATGGCTTTCCCCCAGACTTGGTTGGAAGCTACTAAATGTGCCAAGGAAGCACAATAGGATGTCTCTTCCCAGAACAAAAACACCTCTTTTTTTACTCGCCCTAGACCCACCAATCCTGCCCCTCCTCTCAAGATCCATAAATAAAGTTGGGTAGAAATGGATGAATGCCAACTCAAGGGTATTTTCTATAATTGTGATGATAAATATTTTCCAGGGCACAAGTGTAAAAAAAAAAAACTTTTTATGGCCATTTCGGAGGATGTTGTTGTTTCCCCTGTTGAAGAGCTACCCTAGGTATATCATCCTACTCTACCCTCTAATCCTCTAGAAGTTGAACCGTTGATTTCATTGAATTCCCTCAATGGATTCTCTTCTCACCAAAATATCAAGTTAATTGGCTACAATAAGCATAGGAAAGTCATCACCCTAGTTGACAATGGAATCACCATAATTTTATTCATCGTCGCATTGCCCAAGAAATCAATTGTTATATATGTGCATTCAACAATTTTCAAATCACGAGTTCCAATGGATGTTCTATGAAATGTGGGGGGCATTGTGAAAATGTGTTCCTACAAATTGATCAGTACCACCTGAAATCTCACATGTTTGTTATCGACATGGGCGATTGTGAAATTGTGCTTGGTGTTGAATGGTTACGCACTCTCAACCCCATCACTATGGATTTTAAGGAATTAACCATGCAATTCCAATAGGAGGGACAACATTATAAGTTCCAAGGCATCACAATAGGCTCCCCTGGTATCATTAGTTCCCACCGAATGGAAAATATACTAAAAAATGGTCACTCTGGAATTATTTCCCAACTCCATTCCATTCAAGTAGTTGAGACAACCTTTGTGCATCTTGACCTCCAATCTATACTCTCCCAGCACCAAGTTGTTTTTAACACTCCCCGTGGAATTCCCCCATCCCGCGACATCCATGATCATTACATTCCTCTAGTACTAGAGAGTATTCCTCCCAATGTTCACCCTTATCATCATCCATTTGCCCAAAAAAATGAAATTGACAAAATTATTCAAGAGTTTCTAGAAGCAGGTGTTATATGTCCTAATATCGGCCCCTATTCTTTCCATGTAGTCATGGTACTCAAGAAAGAAGGAACTTGGTGCATTTGTCCTAATTTTTTCGCCCTCAACAAACTCACAATCAAAGAAGAATTCCCCATTCCTGTCATTGATGACCTTTTGGATGAATTGAGTGGTGCTTCATAGTTTACCAAAATTGATCTTCGTTCTAGATACCACAATATATGTATGAAAGAGGAAGACATTCCCAAAACTACATTTAGAAATCATGAGGGGCAGTATGATCTCTTGGTGATACCTTTTAGCCTATATAATACCTCCTCTATTGGATATGTATTATGGGTCACTATGATTTCGTCTTCATTTTTGGGCGGTTTCGGCACATGATTTTTCATTGGTGGTTTTTTATTTCTGTTTAGGAATTAGGGTTGTTGACTAATCCAAGTCATTGGATCAAGGTTTTGGATGTCGTTGGCTCCTATATATATTGTATTGTAAATAATGTATGATGTGAATGAATATAGAATATGTTGGTTTTCCCAGTTTGGGTTTCAGGGGAAAAATCTATGTGTAATTGTGTATTTTCCATTGTATATTTTTTGTTCTTTTATTGAGAATATGTTTGTAGTAAATAATTGTACAAGGTTAAAATCTACATCCTCCACTTTCCAAAGTCTCGTGATTCATGTATTCCATCCTTTCCTCTATTATCTTTTATTAGTTTTCTTTGATGATATTCTCATCTATAGTAAAACTTGGAAATCTCATCTCCCCGATGCGGATCAAGTTCTACATCTACTCTCTAAGCACAAACTTTTTCTCAAATAGTCTAAATGTCTTTTTTTAGCCTCTGAAGTTGAGTACCTGAGTCATATTGTCGGCAAGGATGTGTATAGGTGGATCCTAAGAAAATTGAAATTATGAAGGAATGGCCTTGCCATAAATCACTTAGGGTTTAATGGGCTATTATCATAAGTTTGTTCATAATTATGGAAAAATTGCAACTCCTCTCACTACTCTCCTTAAAAAGAATACTTTTGGTTGGAATCCAACAACTGATCAATCCTTCCATGCCTTGAAAAGGGCTATGTGCATGACTCCTACCCTGTCACTACCATTCTTAACCAAGACTTATGTCCTAGAATGTAATGCTTCAAGGAAATGAATTGGAGTAGTTCTTATGCAATATGACAGACCTTTGGATTTCATTGGCTGTAATATCCTCAAGGGTTAAAATATTATCAGTGTCAAATATGGCTATGGATCTTTGTCAATTAGTTTGTTGTCATATACCTTCGAAGTGTAATCTGATTAGCAACTTTAAACAAATAGTTCACATGTAGTCTTCCCATGGGAATTTAATAAAACATTTGTCATGCATTCTATTACACAGTAAATGAGAGATAATCGTGGCATCTTATTATGGATAAAACCCCCCAAAGAGGACAACAATACAATTCTCTATTGGTTGTGATGATAGAAACAAAGACACACAAGATCTAATGGTTGTAATGACAGTTGTAATACCCCTAATGCACACAATATAGTGGTTGTAATGATAGCAACAATAACTACCAATAGAAAATAAACAAACAAAACCTGGGAATGATGCCAAAATATGATGTAGTCTGCTTAAAGGCTCTCCTAGCCTCACGATTTCACTTCCAAATCCTACTGTTAAGCAAATGAAGTGCATTACCCTCCTCAAAATACATGGATATTCTACAAAGATACTCTGCCAATGTAATGTGGCCCCTCCTGATATGCCTTAGCCACCCGATTTACCAAAGAAAGAGGCTCGACATCTTCAAGGATTCACCAACATCTCTTCTATACCCACATGGACCAACAAAAGAGTGGGTGTATCTCCCTTAAATAGACCCTAGTGGATTCCCTAGTTGCCATGAACCACCACAAATACCTCATCCTTCTCCCGAGACTCACATGAATCTCCATAATGTGGTTGGGAATGTAATCAACCCTTAAATAAGCCTAAACAACCTGTCAAAGTGCCACAGTCTCCTTTGAAATATCGCAACTGCAACAAAATGAAAATCAATCCACCAACCATACTATGGTTCTCCAATAATTCGTTGCTCAAATAAATTGTAGGAAAATCACCAAATGAAGTTTCGTTGAAGACCCTAGATAGATCTTCCCTTGGTATAGCTAGGGAAGATATTTCATTAACGAAATTAGACTAGCAATGGTGGAAGGGATTTTCTAAACCCTAATGAAATAATGGCTCCAAGAGCACTCCAAAATGAGAGATCAAATCATAATGCCAAACTGAGAGGCTAACCCTCCTTTTATTCTTCCTTTCATCCTTCTAGACCTTTCCCCTTTTTTTTTAACAAATCAAACCCTTGCCTTATTTATCCTTTAATTATTACTTAAACATGAAAAAAAAAATTAATGCTTAAGTGATTAATATTTTTATTTAATGTCACTTTATAATAATTTTCCACTCAAGTGACACTAAACTAATCTCGTGAACACTTTTCCCAAAGATTATATCCTATGAGAGTTGTATAAGCTACTAAGTCATCTTCGGTTGCGATCAAAAGGAGGGGGACATTATAGTCTTGCCTTCCCGAGATTGCTTGTCTCTAAGAAACTCCAAATTAGGATGTTGTAGAATATACTCTCTCTCCCAAGTGGCATCCTTAATGGGAAATCATGTCCACATGACCAGGTACTCTCAAATGAATATGTTCCTCAACCTCCTCTCTCTAATATCAATAATCCTTTATGGAGTTAGAACCAACTATCCTTCCTCATCTAGAAGAGGAAGATATGTCGAAGGGATGACCTTGAAAGGACTCATCCTTATGGACATGTGATAAGTTGTATTATAGTAGTGTTCCCCAAGGTGCAACCACTTCACCCACACCCTCTGCTATCCTGACACATAGTTTTGTAGATATCCCTCAATCCACTTGTTTACAATCTCGTTTTTTCCATCTGTCTGAGGATGATAGATGGTACAACGTGTCAACTCTATCCCTGCTAGCCTGAATAGATCCTGCCAAAATGTGTTGAGAAACCTGTTGTCACAGTCATTGACTATATACTTCAGGAGACCATGAAGTCAAAACACCTCTTTAAAGAATGTGTCTACCACCTAAGATGTGCTATAATTGGAGGGAACGGTAAATAAGTGTGCATATTTGGTCAACCTGTCTACCACCACGTAGATGTAGTCCATTCCCTGTACCTTTGAAAACCCTATAATGAAATCCATGGAAATGCTTTCCCATTTCTTCTTGGGAATCAACAATGGATGAAGCAACCCTGCAAGATGTGTAAGCTCTATCTTGCTCTGCTAACAAGTCATGCACTCTCTAACATATTGAAGCATTTCCTCCTTGATACCCGTCCAATAGAATCTCTCCCTCACCTGCCTATAGGTCTTTAGATATCCCGAGTACCCTGCGAATGGTGCGTCATGTACTACCCTCAAAATATTACCCTTGAGCGTGGACTTAGGGACAAGATAGATCTTGTCTTTGTAGTAGATGTTATCATCCACTACCTTGTACCTTCCATCCTAAATAATGCCCTTCATTAGCTCACCAGAAAAAATATTCTTACAGTACTCCACCAAGAGAACAAACTTCCGGTCTATTGAGATCTCTGTCATGGAAAAGGTTGCAGGTCTCCTGGATAGGGAATCAACAACTATGTTATTGTTTTCTTTTACATACTCAATGAAAAAATCATATTCATGTACCTTACTCACCCACTTTTGTTGTCTCTCATTCAAGTCCCTCTACTCCAAGAAATACCTCAAGATGTTGTGGACAGTCCTAACCACAAAGCTTCCTCCCACCAGGCACTGTCTGAATTTGGCCAATGCGTGCATGATTACCAACATATCCTTATCATATATATGATAGAGCTTCTCTAGATCCCTCATCTTCCTACTCTTGAAAGCTATCGGGTGTCGATCCTGCATCAACAACGCTCCTATCCCCTCACTGGATGCATTGCACTCCAATACAAAAGGTTGTGTGAAATCTGAGAGTGATAATATCGGGAAATTTCTCACTACCTTCTTCATTTTTTTGAATGATACATGTTTGTCCTATAACCATCAGAAGGATCCCTTCTTGGTGAGCTATGTCAATGGCACACCTAGTTGTGAAAATCCTTTCACAAAACGCATGTAATCGTTGCATATCCTAAAGAATCTTTGCAACTCTATGAGTGATCTATGGGTGGGCCAATCCAAGATTGTATAGATATTTTCTTGATGCATCTTCACTCCCTCGACATCAATCACGTGACCTAGATAAAGGATCTCTGTCAATCCAAATTCACACTTTTCCTCCTTGGAAAAAATTAATTGCTCCTCCATAATGGTGAGGATCTCATCCACATGTTTCAAATCTTCTTCCCTAGTCCTTTTATGGATCAAAAGATCATCAAAGAACACCAATAAGAACTTCCTTAACTTCTTGTTGAATATATGCTTCATACATAACTGGAAGGTAGAGGGTGCATTAGTCAGCCCAAAGGGAATGACTAGAAATGCATAGTGCCCATAGTGATATCTGAAGGTTGTCTTATAGATTTCCTCTTCCCTAACCCTGATGTGATGGTACCCTGATCGAAGATCAATATTTGAGAAGTACACCACTCCATGTATCTCATCGATCCTAGGTATTAGGTATCAGTTCTTGATGGTTTTCTTGTTCAATGCCATATAGTCGATGCACATCCTCATGGTGTCATCCTTCTTCTTGACCAATACTACTGAAGAAGTGAAGGGAATAGAGCTAGGTTGGATGTGTCCCATATCCAACAATGCCTTTATGGCCTTCTCTATATCATCCTTAAACTTCTTCAGGTGTTAGTATGGTGTTGTGATCATAGGTTTCGTCCCCTACTCTAGTTCAATGACGTGCTCAAATCCCCTATCAGGTGGCCTTCCTGCTGGTAGTGGTCTAAATACCTTGTCATGTTTTTCAATAAATTCATGTATGTTCATGCATGATATTGTTGATGATCACATGATGGATTATCCATGGTGATCAAGCACTTTGTTGCGCAATCCACTCCCCTGTGTTTAAAAAGGGCCTCCATACATTGGTTAGATATGATCCTGAGAGTACCTATCGACATACCTCTTAGGATAACTCACTGACCACCTTTGTCTGTGAACTCCATACTCATGTCTTGATAGTTCATATGGATGTCTCCCAATGAGTACAACCATTGAACCCATAACACAACATGGTTGTTTGCCAAATCCACGACACAAAATTCATCGGTCAACGTATAGTTTCCAAGTGTCACGTCTAATCCCCTAATCCTCTGAGTACATGTCATGTTGTAACCATATTCTACTACCAAGTTGAATCCCTCAAAGTCCTTTGTAAGGATGTGTCTCCCGGTGACAAGTGTGACATCAATGAAGTTGTGGGTGGCCCCACCATCAATCAGTGTAGTAACTCTTTTCCCCTACATAATTCCTCTGACCATGAAGGTGTAATATTTGGGAACTCCTGAAAGTGTGGCAATGGTCACTCCCTTGGTGCTCTCCTATAGTGATGCTTGGTCTATAGTGTCAAGGTGTGGTGGCTCACCACTACTCTGTCCATTGTCCCATAAGTGAGTTATCTCATCATCACCGTCATCCTCCTTGTGCGAAACTACCTCAATGTAATGGACCTTACCTTTTCCCATACATCGATGACATGGTTCCCATGACTCTTTTCAACTGTAGTAAAGATTATTCCTCCTCATCTCTCTCTGAATCTCCTCATCCATCCTGTCCTTCCCTATCCATGGCTTCTAGGGAGGCTTCAAAACCTTACCTTTATGTGGAATAAAAGTTTTTGACGATGTCTTCTTAGGGGATGTGCCTGCCATATCTTGGGTTTTCATGATATCTTCCTATAATGTGTTTGGTAGGAAATCCTTAACCCAACCTCTCAAGGGTTCGGTTAAGTCCTCCATGAATATCATCACCAACTTTTTCTCTGAAATATTAGTTACCATAACTGTCATCCTTTGGAATTATGTGATGTATGCCTCTTATGTATTTATCTGCCTCAATTGTGCTAGCTCCCTGAAGTGGATCCTAAGATACTTTTTATCTAACCTTTCCATTAGCCTCTAGGTGAAATCCTCATATGATGTGATGTTGGAGTACCCTAGAGTCACTAGCCCATGGTACCACCATTCATGAGCTTCTCCATTTAAGTGGAGGGTAGAAAATTTAATTTCCTTATCTTTTGTCATCAGATTAAGATGGAAATAGGTGTCCAACTTATGCACCCATGCTCGGGTTGTTTACCTATCATATCCGTTGAAAGATGAGATAGTCATCTTCCCCAATTTGTGTAGAAGATCAAAATTATTCTGACTCTAGCCCATCCTAGGCTTGTTCTAAATCCTGAGGTTGCAGTAGTCATTGTAACAAATGGTTGTATGGGCCCCTTGTTCTAGCAACCAATACTCCCTAAAGTAGGTGTTGACCTCATCAACCGGATCTTATTGTTCCTATTCTCTTGTGGGTTTCTCCTCAAGGAATGGTGGAAATAATGGCCTAGGTAACTTTCTACTACTTGTCTGTAGGATACTTTGTGATGGAATGTGGGTATTACTACACTCTGCATGAATCCTACCTCCTTTGTGGCTGCCTTCAACACGGTTCCCATTAGCCCCTCCATGGTTTGGATTTTCTTGGTTGTTGGTAATGAACTGTGTCATGAGTTTTGTTTATAGATCCTATCACCTAACCATTTGTTGTTTCCCATTGGCTATTGTTTCTAATAGCTATAAGGTTCTATCATCAATATGATCCCTGATAATTCCTTCTACTTATACCTCTTTTGTTGACTCTGATACTGGTATGGGTTGTCCCCCTTGTCCTCCAGTTTTCCTTGGCATCAATTGCCTCAAGAAATCACAGGCTGGATAGATCACCAGCTCTGATACCACTGTAATATCCTCAAGGGTTAGAATATTATCAGCGTCATATCTGGCTATGGATCTTTGTCAATTAGTTTGTTGTTATATACCTTCAAAGTGTAATATGATTGGCAGCTTTAAACAAAAAGTTCACATGTAGTCTACCTATGAGAATTTAATCAAACATTTTTCATGCATTCTATTACAAAGTAAATAAGAGATAAACATGGCATCTTACCATGGATGGAAATCCTCAAAGAGGATAGCAATACAATTCTCTATTGGCTATGGTGACAACAACAATGACACACAAGATCTAATAGTTGTAACGACAGTTGTAATACCCCTAATGCACACAATCTAGTGGCTATAATGACAACAACAATAACTACCAACACACAATAAACAAACAGAACCTGGGAATGATGCTGAAATATGATGCAGTTTGCTTCAAGGCTCTCTTAGCCTCATTATTTCACCTCCAAACCATATTTTTCAACAAATGAAGTACATGACCCTCCTCAAACTACATGGATCTTCTACAAAGATACCCTGCCAATGTAACACGGTCCCTCCTGGTGTGCCTCAACCACCCGATTTACCAAGGAAAGAGGCTAAGCCTCCTTAAAATTGCACCAACGACTTTTCTATACCCACATGGACCAACAAAAGAGTGGGTGTAGCTCCCTTAAATAGACCCCAGTGGATTCCCTAGCTACCATGAATCACCAAATATACCTCGACCTGCTCCTAGGATTAACATTAACCTCCACAATGCGGTTGGGATTGTAATTAGCCCTTAAATAAGCCTAGATGATCTCTCCAAGTGCCATGGTATCCTCTAAAATCTCACAACTGCAGCAAGAGGCAAATCGATCTACCAACTAGACTATGGTTCTCCAATAATTCACTGCTCAAATAAACTATAAGTAAATCACCAAATGAAGTTCAGTTGAAGACCCTAGATAGATCTTCCCTTGATCTAGCTAGGGAAGATATTTCACTACTGAAACTAGACTAGCAATGGAGGAAGGGTTTTACTTAACCCTAATGAAACAATGGCTCCAAGATCACTCCAAAATCAGAGATCAAATCATAATGCCAAAGTGAGAGGCTACCCCTCCTTTTATTCTTCCTTTGATCCTTCTAGACCTTTCCCCTTCTTTTTTTTTACCAAATGAAACCCTTTCCTTATTTCTCCTTTATTTATTACTTAAACCATAAAAATATTTTTTTAATTCTTAAGTGATTAATACTTTTATTTAATGTCACTTTATAATAATTTTCCACTCAAGTGACACTAAACTAATCCCGTGACTCCATTTTCCCACTAACTATATCCTACGAGAGTGATATAGGCTACTAAGTCATCTTCGATGAGAGTCGTATAGGCTACTAAGTCATCTTCGACTACCATCAAAAGGGGGGGGACATTACACTAGCAAACAACTTTCGAAGTGACATTTCGGCTAATCAACCTATGAAAACAAAATGTTGGCTATTCTGCATGTAGTGGATCTCTAGTGTCTTTATCTATTGGGGCAACACTTCCAAATTAAAATTGATCATCGTAGCCTCAAGTATTGTCTGGAACAAAGAATTTCATCCCCAGAGCAACAAAAATGGGTGACAAAACTGTTTGGATATCATTTACAAGAAAGAAAAATAAAATTTTGTTGCTAATGCTATTTCAAGGGGATATAAGGAAGAAGGGTCCCTCTTTGCCCTCTCTTTCATTGTCTCAAATTGGCTCCAAGTCGTTCGCTAGGAATGGTTCCAAGACCCCAATCTTTCTAGTTTTTTTTATGTTCCTAGCAAATGTGCTCCTTCCAAGAATAAAATAACAATATTTGTTTGCAAAACATAATTTATATAATATTAAGGTAATGAAATGTTTTATGTAAACTTTGTTACTTTGTTAATTGTAACTGGAGTAGTATTTGATTTTATATATAGGATTAAGGTTAAAAAAACACATGATTCTATTGGAGATAGCCTTAACAATGATATTTCCTAAGTAGTGACGACCCTTAACAATGATATTTCCTAAGTAGTGACGACCCTTGATATTGGTTTTCTTGTAAATAGTATCTAGAGTCTTCAACCACCTTTTCGTATTGAAATAAGACCTAACACTGCTTATTGGGATGTAATGATATTTCCTAAGTAATGACCACCCTTGATATTGGTTGTTTTGCAAATAGTATCTAGAATCTTCAACCACCTTTTATTGAAATGTAAGGAAATATGTTAATAGCCCAAGACTTTGAGGTAGCTTGGTTTTCCTTAAATAACTATAATAAATCAGCTCACATTTGAGGATAATAAGTGATATTTATCCTTACTACATCCCTACCATTAAATTATGATATATTTTACTATCTTTAAATTAAAAATAAAAATAAAAATTATCTTACTCTATCAATTGACAATGCAATTGCAACCCCGGCCACCACTTGATAGGATGCCGACGATACAAATACAGACCGGGCCACCACTTAATAGGATTCCAAACAATACAATTGCAGACCGGGCCACCACTTTATTTAAGAATTATTACTATACAGGTCGAGGTACTCGTACAATTTCTTGGCATTTGCTTTTGCGATGGCAGATCTCATTCCTGTTCTCACTTTTGTGCTGGCCACTGGCCACAGTATTTCGCTACTCAGGCCTTTTTTTTAGGGTACAGATCATTTTTATATTTTTTCATCATGGTAAGAGAGACAAGTCATAGCCTCGATGTCCAGGCTTATGGAAACAGTCCATACAATTAAAAGATTCAGATTAGGTGCACTCCAATCCAAATCTGTTTCTTTTACGTGGGTTGTTGTGAAAATCAAGAAAGTTGATATAAGGTGTAAGTATGGCTATGAAAAGGTTTTGGATATTTGTATATGTGTGGATATATATCCGAAATATACCAAACCGCTTCTATGCATTCACAGTCAGCACAGCAGGTACTGTGAGCAGGTTTACATGCAAAATTCAATGCTATTTTGCAGTGCATTTACCATAAAATTATACCTTGACCAGTCATGAAGATAATAATTAATATGAATTATACCATTGAGCGATCGTGACGGCTCACCAAATCGTCCCCGCCAATCAACATATAAATGACAATCAAGGAACCCTATCCATTGACACAGGTATTTTTCTACTGTATTAATTCGTGTGATAGGATAAAAATGAGAAAATGGAGTATTTTCTGGCAAATGAAATTTAAATTAGCCACAGAGATGAATCATATATATATATATATATATGCTTGGTTTTACTTCAAGAGGGATCCATTCTTATTCTATACAAACAATTAGTACTTCCAAAAATAGAACAAGCAACCTATAATTTCGTATATGTTAAAGATTTTACAAAATGAATTTTTTTTTTCTAAGATATTAGTTTGAAATTCGTAAATTTTTATTGTCGAATTTCGAAAAAAAACATTTCATAAAACAGTTAGCTAAAACCATTTCCATTTTGATAAAGCCAAAGACTATAAAAAGATTTTGAATAATTAAAACCAAAATTTCTAAAACTGTGAATCTAACTTTAACGAAAGCAGGGAATAAAACCTGGAGAGCAAGAAAGACCAGGCAGAGACAGAGATGAAACTAGCATCAAACTCTTGACCGTTCGAATTGAAACCTGCTTTCAATGACGAAAGGCCGATGTCACCAGAAAACAAAATGACAAAGCAGAGCGACCTCGCTCTGAATCATTGAATGAAATTCATATCCCAATTCGCCTCGAAGAAAAAAAAAAACCTTCGCACACGATAGATTGAATGCAAACATTGAATTCGATTTGGAAGTGGGAAACTACTCAATGTAATGGACCTTACCTTTTCCCATACATCGATGACATGGTTCCCACGACTCTTTTCAATTGTAGTAAAGCTTCTTCCTCCTCATCTCTCTCTGAGTCTCCTCATCCATCCTGTCTTTCCATATCCATGGCTTCTAGGGAGGCTTCAAAACCTTACCTTTATGTGGAATAAAAGTTTTTTATGATGCCTTATTAGGGGATGTTCCTTTCATATCCTGGGTTTTCATGATAGCTTCCTTTAATGTGGTTGGGCCTTCTAGGGAGGCTTTGAAACCTTACCTTTATGTGGAATAAAAGTTTTTGATGATGTCTTCTTAGGGGATGTTCCTTCCATATCCTGGGTTTTCATGATAGCTTCCTGTAATGTGTGTAAGGGAACTCCTTGTTACGACAACGACTCTTTGATAGGTGATTTTTTTTTTTTTTTTTTTTGTTAAGGTGTGTGTGCATGTAGAAGTAATAGATACACTTGACTCTACGTCGCCACCCGACAACCAACAAGACGCAACCACGAAGATTACCACAAGAAGACAAGGGTGCACAAGAAGTAGCTGCAAGCAATGAACGACCCAAGACATAAGGCACACACAAGTACTGCCACAATAACGACCAAGGACATAAGGAGCACTATGCAAACATTTATCGACATACTGGGTTATGCACAGTACGAACACAGAGGGAAAAATCCATAGTAGTAGGTCTTACTATTTCTGCACAGGAAAGCAGGGCGTTTAATCT